>WUAM01000275.1:520340-531093 GCA_024336885.1 Actenoides hombroni
CTGTGATAGGACAAGAGGTAATGGTAGCAAGGTGAAACAGAGGAAGTTCCACCTCAACATGAGGAAAAACTTCTTCACTGTGAGAGTGACAGAGCTTGGAACTGGCTGCCCAGAGAGGTGGTGGAGTCTCCTTCTCTAGACTTTCAAGACCTGCCTGGGTCTGTTCCTGTGTGGCCTGTCCGTGACCCTGCTCTGGCAGCGGGGGTTGGACTCAAGATTCTCCAGAGGTCCCTTCCAACCCCTACTATTCTATGATTCTATGATTCTATATGAATGCTTATCCCCTCTCTGGGACATGCCAAATCAGCCTGCTCAGGGCTGGTCTCTATCTCACACTGCACTGAACAAGAGGGCACTAATAGCCAGGTTCAGGTAAAGCTAGAGGGCTGCATGGAATGTCTTGCCCAGGGCCCAGGGTTATGTAGAATCTAATGCTGGAGCTCGTTAGAGAAGCACAAAGGGCTTACACACCTGGGAAGTTTGGGGCAATAACCCTTTTGCCTCCTGGACTGTCACAGATACTGACTCCCCTCAGCAGCTTGTGAGATCTCATCTCTCCTGCCAGTTCCCCAGTGCAGCTGTGGGTCAGGGCAAGAAGCATAGGGGTTTCCTGGAGGGCAGGTACAGGTGCCAGAAGTATGCTGGGCATAGCTGAACCTCAACCACTGGATCACCTAGGAGATTGCTGGCCACTCGTTAAAGATAACGTAGACCTGCACCAGGCTGGTGTGCTAACTATTTGCAAACACAATACTGCAGTGTTTTTCATGTGCTGTAGCAGCTTGTCCATTTCTGCTAGAGAAGGAGGTAGACTTTATACCCACACTGGCCCTCCTACCAGTCTTTACAGGAGGGTAGGAGGAGATTGAGTGGTCAAGTCTCATGGCTGAGCTTTTTTTTGGTTCAAGAAATACAGTGGCCTCTTAAAAGGGGATGAGTACTTGGCATTGTTTTGGTTGCATGTGGATTTTTCTGACTTGCTTCCCTGTGAGAAACATTCAGTCTTCAGGACTCCAGAACAGATGTTCATGAGAGAGGAGTCTGGCTGCCCAGTTATGAACATGGGCAAGGTCTTTTATGGTGTTAATTCTAGCGCACTAATGAATGGTTGGGATTGCCAATAAAGCGTATATAGACCACTGGCTAAGAAGCAAACACAAGTGATGCTGAATTGTTTTGAGCCCAGGATCATTTTGAATTTGCCACAAAGCTGAGGTCTCTTACAGTCCACCACCAATGACTGCCATTCCTGACCATGTCCTTGTTTTTGCCTACAAGGGCTGAAAACTGTGCTCTCCACAAGGAATACAAACCATCTCAACCAAGATGACCCCCAGCAGCTCACACTGCTTATAACAGTGACAGGGAAATACTGTTTGATCCTCTGGGTTTGCAGAAGCCAGGTCTGAACTGCTCCTTCCTAGGCTTAGCTGTTTTCTGCTTTGTGTCTTGAAACGTGAGATGGAATTCATCACATGTTCCTTTAGTTATGAAAAAGTAGGCATTTCATCTATGCTGGCTCCTTCCAAGATAGATGTTTTGGTAGAAGTCCCTCTTTGGAGATGCCATTTGGGCTGAAATCATAAAGAGCTGAGACTGCTAAACTCAACTAGATGCCAAAGCATTAAACACCCACAGTCCTATAAAGTAAAACTCAATCATGTTGTCCTGATAAAATATATGTTATCCAAGGCCTGGGTGGAAAATGCTAGAAGCCCTTGGGAAGGTAGGCAGACATCAGGACAGAGTGTCCAGCAGCCCCGCAGCTCAGGTCATCCAGCTTCATTTGTTGCAGTTGATACAACATGTAATGGAACAGCATCCCAGGAACCTGCTTTGGTAAAGAGCTTTGCCTTCCCCAGAGTGACATTTGTGAACAATCCTCTAAAGTATTTGAAATCAATGGGAAGTTTTACCCGAAGAATTTTTGTTCGATTCATCCCTTTCTCCCTCAAAGAGTAATCCATCCTGATTATATGGTTCAGAGGAGCCCCAGAACAGGTCCACTCCCACCATGTGTTTCTTTTTTTGTGTAAAATAAGATAATCAGGGAAAAAAAAAATGCTTTTTTCTTCTCTGTTTGCAACACGCCTTTGTTGCTCCACCAAAGGCTTTGTGAAATGGTTGCCATTTTTTCCAGACGTCCTCCTGGAGCTAAGGTGGAGCTGACTAGTGCCATTGATGTGATCCTGCCCTAACTGTGTTTGCAGCTGCATCAAAGATGCTGCTGTGAATCATCTGCACTCTTGCAGAAACTCTCTTCATATCCAACAGACAGCATCCAATTGTTTAGAGAAAAACAGTTGCTCTTGGGCTTGGAACCTTTGGGGAAAAATAAACCCAGATTACACACTTGAAAGATGACTCTTGTGATAGAAAAACAAGAACAGAACAAAGGCTTTGAATGCCATCCAGGTCTCAGTATCAGAAGGCACTGAAGTCAGGGTATGTCCTGCATCTTTTTCCTTCCCTCCGTCCCTCCCAATTTAGACTGAGGAGGATATTAACCCCTTTAACACCCGCAAGTGGCTATGACAAGTCTTTTACCAACATTTGCTCATTAATTACTTTTGAAGTTTAAATATTCTTCTGCCCGCTCGTTTTGATTCATCTATAACACTCTTACTTTAAATCTTATTTGCTGCTTGCATTCACGTGGGCTCACAGCAGAGAAGGGTTGTCGTTTTCCTAAATTGGAAGCTTGTGGGCCCAAGCTGGAGGGAAATTATCATGAGATTTCAAACCTTGCCTTTTTTCCTTCCTCTCCTTTCAGTTTGGGAGGTATTTTTTTTAACCATATGAGTCCACCGAGGACTCCAGAACAGCTGACAAAGCATAGTTTGGGGCCAGTCCTATCCCTTGCTCCTGGAGAAGAGTTCCACATGACAGCCAATGATAAATCTCAAATAGAAAAAGTTATCCAAGGTCAAATTCCTCTGTGCTGTGAACTTCCATCTGGCACCCCAAAGGGAGATTAACGTCTGTCCAGCACCTGGCAGGAGTCCCCCCATGTCTGGAGCATTGCATAACTTGCCAATCCCATTGCGTACAATTACTCACTAACTTCACTGATCACTGCTTGACTGGAGCTTCCAGCCACTGGGACTCAAGGGGCTCTTGCAAAGCTCCAGGAGTGCAGGAATGTGGGTTTTACAGTCATTGCAAACCTGCTTTTCCCCACTGCCGTAAGGCAGAATCTCAGCCCCTGGTTAGGGGCTTAATGTATTTGCACAGTCACTTCCATGCTGCTAAAGAAGCAGCTCATGATGAAAAGTGCCCTGTTTGAGGGCTGGGGATGTTTATGCTACTCTAAGATGCTGTACTTGAGTTGACCTCTGCTTTTTCTTTTTTAATGTTTTTTTTTTTAGTAGTCTTTAGAGCCACAGGAGCCTAGAGTCAGGCAGGTCCTCATGTATGTAGGCACAGCTGAGACAACAACTTTGAGTATCAGCAGGGCCAGCAGCTGAGCTGGGCTTTGCAAAACCTCAGCCGATCAATTGGGGGTTTTGCTAAACCAGACTGCAGATGAGGAACGGTTCGCACCAGACAAATCATATCAGAGCAGCCACCGGGATGAGGAGATAGGGAAGAAGGAAGGGGAATAAACAGCATAGAGTTTGGATAATTTCTCATCGAAGTGAGAACAGACTCACTGTTCATCTTAGAAAAGAGAGGTTCTGCGAAGTTCACTGCGTCACATATTCTCAGGCATTCATCATCTGAAATGTCTCTTAATTGCCACTATTATATCACAAATATTCCCATAATTTATCAGTCATAACCTCCTACAAAGGGATTCTTTCATTCAAGCCATATTCACAGAAATCTTTTCCCCTTGGATCCCAGTCCATAATACACACAGACCAGGAATCAGGAAGTAGAACTTTTTTCCTTCTTTTTTTTTTAAATTCCAGATGTTGCTTTGCAGACAATATGTTTCAATAAATATGTTTCCCATTTTCAACCTCTTTCCTCTTTGTTCCAAGATAATCAGCTCTTAACAGCTCTTCTTCCTCTTATGGTAAAAGCTGAAATGTAAATATTCAGGACGTCCTAAGTGTCCGGAGCCAGCTGAGTCCTGCTAACCCAGACGAAGGGTCCCCAACGTGGGGCTGCCTTAAACATTTGGCTCAGCTGACAGACTGTATTTATCATGTAAACTCCCCTTGTCATTTCCTAACTCCTGGCTTCAATTTTAGAAAATTCAACATTTCTAGGGGTTGTATTTTCCCACCACTTAGTTAAGAGCTGAAATTTTTCCTCTCAGAAAATACACTTGCATGTCAAAGGCCAACGACCTAAAAAATATCAGTAGTTTTGCAGCCTAAATTTAGCACAGGACTGAAATCCTGAATTCCTGCAAAGGAGCCAGTGTAAACAGCCATCGTCTGTGCAAGTGGGGGTTGGGCTGCAGCCCAGGGCTTTTTCTTTATGTTATCGCACACCACAGCGCCTGGTTGTCCCAGCACGGGCGAGGAACTCTTTGTGCAGGGACCTCCTGGACAAACCCATTCCCATGTATGGGCTTGGTTATCCAGCATCAGCAAAAGGCTGAGGTTAATCAAACTACACATGCTGCTCTTCTGCTGGCTTACACCCGCTTGTTGTAAGGGGTTAGTTGTGCAGTCTTGATGTGGAAAGCCCCAAGTTCAAGCGCTGATGTTGACTTTGCCAAGGAGTCATCTTGCAGTGATAAGCCATGAGGACAGTCCCCCTTGTGAATGCCAAACTAGCCAGAAGTGATTAAGCCTTGACCCGTTGTTGGGTGGTGGTGATAAACACTGTCTCCAAGGACAAGCAGTCCATCGCTGTCCCCTGAGTGGGAGACCGTGATTCCCAGCCACACAACTTTATAATAGCACAATTAATCATGTATTTATCCATGGATGCTTTAACAGGCATAAACTCATTCCTGTGATTCATCTCATCTTAAAAGTCATATGTAAAGCAGATCAGAAGTGTCTCTTGCTGACGCTGAAGATAGCTGGGGGTCACCAGGAAAGATGGACGCGTCTGCCCTTGCAAAGGTCTGGGTTTGCCCAGGACCATTTCCCACACATTCTACCTTCAGCCTGGGCTGGAATCTATTATTTATTAATACATATGGGTAGTGTCTTAACCATTAGGATGTGGAAGGCATGATAGCCATCCTCCCCGTCTCGCATCAGACTTGGGAGGGTTGGAAGTAAATGAAACCCATCCAGGAAAATGCAGGAGGGAATATGATGAGCACAGCGTTGAAATGGTTTGTGAATGCTCAAGGGTTAGCAGAACTAATTTTTGTCAGAGCTGATAACTGTTGGTTTACCTCATCCCTTTTCATTTCACTAACACGACTCTCAGTGGATCTCATTATCCTGGAAGTTGTTCAAGAGTCTCCCCCTCCTCTAACAGGGCTCCAGACACCTTGCAGGTCTCCAGAGATTAATCACTCTCAATATAGGCCAGCTATAAGATTTCTCAGTGGGGCATTTTCTCCTATGTCTCACAAGTTTGTTGTGGTTTAGGGATGAGTGTATCTGGGTGGCCTCTTGGGATTTTCTCCAAAGACTTTTTTGAAGGAAAGGTCTTCTCCAAAGCTTTCTGTTCAGATGCCTCTTTTCCCAGGATGTGCTGTTCCTCTTTCTTTCTTAGCCACTATTTGCTTTGGTGAAACCAGTCTCCTCTCTGAATAGTTGGTATGAGACCTGGGCAGGGTGGTAGACTCAAAGTGATGAGAAGCCTGTGGTCTTGAAGAGCTGCACTGCCCTCGAAATACCGTGTATCTGCCGTTTCATAGGTTCAGGCAGACCTGCTTCCTGGAATTCCATCTGCTGTCACTTCTTTTTTGCTTTTCAGTATTTTTTACTCTGGCTATTCTTGCCAGGAGTTGCAACCCCATTTCCACCCATTCTCCTGTTCATAAGCAAATTAAAGTGCTTGCAGATGACACTATTTCTGGCCTCCTTTGAGGCAAAACCCAAATGCCGCCTAGGATGCCAAGTGCTGCTTCACATGTCCATGGTGCACCCCAGGAGTGAGTGCAGCTGGGTGCCTGGGCATTGTACTGCAGCAGCTGTGGAGCACGGGGCCAGTTATTTGAAGAACACTCATTTCTTAGTCATCACTGACCTAATTTTGATCACTCATCAATGTGTTCTTCCTTTTATGTCAAACTACCCAGAAGGTCTTCATGCAAAATAAAGCACACTCAGAAAATATACTGTGAAAGGATTTTGTTTGGAAGTTTGGGACATCTGCAGAATCACCAACCGTTTGACAGTATCATAGCCACAAATATAAGGAGAGTTTTAAATTAGTACCATTAAAGCAGTATGAAGTCTGGAGACAGTCTGGGACAAAGCTAGATCTCAAATCAGCAGTTCTTCTGATGCAGTTTTGGACTGGAGGGGGCTTTTGGAGAATAGTTGAATGCTGGGAAGTGCTGGAAAAGCCACTTCATTTTGAAAGGAATAGGGGAAAGATATAAATTAACAATGCTAATTTAACAGGTGAAATATGCCCTGGGTCTATTGTCCTGGCCTGGGACAAGGACACGGGGTTTGCATCCAGCCTTTCCAGGGTCACTGTAGGATCTTGGGATCTTGCATGACCTTTGCCTCCTGGGTGTTGGTGTTTCCTCCTCCCATTGTTCAGACCTGTTTTGGAGTGATCTGTGTTTATAACCGTGCATTTCACAAGAGGCTTCAGCAGAGTTTTTTGTACATGCTGCAATATGGATAATAAACAGAGACCTTAATTAGAGAGCGTGCGGTTCCTTAGCACAGAGTTCACACAGGCAATACAGTCTGTGTCATAGAATCATAGAATGGTTTGTGTTGGAAGCGACCTTTAACGACCATCTAGTCCAAACCCCCTCTTCAGTGAGTAGGGACATCTTCAACCACATCAGGTTGCTCATAACCCTGTCCAACCCTGAATGTTTCCAGTGATGGGGCATCTGCTACCTCTCTGGGCGACCTGGGCCAGTGTCTCACCACCTTCATTGTGTGAGTTCATACAGGCAATGCAGTCTGTGTCAAAAGCTCTCATCTTGTAAATGGCTTCCACACCATGTGCTAGTAGAAGTGGAAATCACTGTACAGGACTGAGACCATACATCAGGAGGTAGAGGTGGATTGACAACCTTTTTCTCTGCACAAAACACGTGCAGCAGCACCTAGTGTGGAAGCAGGTACAGGTGTGTGACGTGGCACCACTGTCAAGGCAGGGCAGCCCACTGCAACCAGCTGATGGACTTTGCTGCTCAAACTTCCCTGCACAAGCAAGCAAAATCCCCCTTTCCAGGTTCTTTTAAATTCTTTGAACTTAGCTTTTTGCCAGAAATCAGAAGATGAGCAGTGAAAATCCAACAAACTTCTTTGTTGCCCGTTCCCAGGCAGTGGTAGGGCTGATAAAGATCTTTCAAAGAGCTAAGGGTTTCATTACAAAAAGAATCAAAGATCTTTTTTTTTCTTTCCCAGTTTTCATAGACTCTTCCCTGGTTTGTTTGGGGTTTTCTTCTCTTTCGCAAGCCTGAGCATCTGGAGATGAAAGGTGTCGTAACCCATCACCAAATGGCTCAGCAAGGCAGCATTAAACACATGCTGTTTGACAGCAGAAACCCAAATCAGGCACCAGCACTGAACATTAGCTGAGTCAGAAGTCATCTGTTGCCTTCAGCCTTCCTGCATCTGAGGTCAGGAGTACACGATAGGACTTGGAGAACAGGTTCCTTCACTCAAAGCACAATATTTACCAGCAAAGAATCTAACCCAGGGGATGGACAAACACAGGAGTGAGGAATTAGGAGAAAGCACGAAGCTGTGATGCACAGTACCACCTAGTGACAGAGCCCAGCTACATAAGAAGGGCAATCCCACGTTTGCAAACTTCAGGGTCCGTTTCCCCATCCGATCTTTAATCCTTTATGCACCTTTAACCCACCACATGCGCTACTGTCCCCCATGGGTGAAAAGACAGCACTGCTTGAGCAACCCTGAATTTTTCCCTCCTTTCCATGGTTCCCGTTTTGCAATGCAAACAAGGATTGCGGTAGACGGGATTTCTCGTGTCCGACGAGAAGCTGCCAATGGATGCAGTTCGTGTTTGCTGTGTGGGGTGTGCAGGTTGGGCTCTGCGTGCATCGCCCCGTGAATTACCCACGAGGAATTCCTCAGTGCATTGTGCAAACGGAGGGAGGAAGAATGCAAGGTCCAGTGAGTAATGCAGCCTTTCGGGGCATCTGAAATGAAAAGAAATGCCACAGACTTGTTCCATTTGTAGCAATGATGTGAAAGAGCAGTGCGGCGAGCTTTGCTCAAGAGAAGGCTTGTAACCTTTTCCATTAATTTATTTTCAAAGAATTGCTTATTGAAGGCTAAGCTGCTTTTTCTAAGCCTTAGAGGCTGAGTGTGTCCTTTTTTACTGCTACTGCTGCTCCTTCATGTTACTCTGTTTTTTAAGAGAAAGCAGTTACTGCAAATGGGTGGTGTTTTTCTCCCTGTGGCTACCTGAGACAAGCCCAGCATCGAGATGGGAAATTTCTCACCTTTTGGCAATGGTGGAATTGCACAGAGCAAAGTGAATTAGAAGAAATTCAGATCTGTAGGTTTTCCCCATACTGTAGCCCACAGATTTACCCAGAATCCAAGCAGCTGGGCTTAAAAGGATCTGATTTCTTCTCATTAAGGTCCCTTTACACATCCTCTTGAGCAGGAGCTCTAAGGCTCTGCTCAGCCTCTCTGTGTGGGTGAGTGAGCAGAGGCAACTCAACAGCTGGGCACCATCCTGCAGATTGTGGGAGGCAGCGAAAGAGCACTGCACCTCTCTGTGAGGCCCCACATGTGTTTAAGGCTTCTCCACATGGCCTTAAATGTTTGCATGTATTCCAGTTGGGCTGAAAGGGCTTGGGGCCATCACTACACTCTGTGCTTTGCGTGAGCAGTCAAGTGCTGCATGTGCATAAGGTTAAGATAAAGGTTAAGGTTGGGGTTGTGATTATGGTTAGTGTTAGGGTAGTCTTTTCTTCCTCTTACCCAGGAGCAGGATATTCAGACCCTCTCCTGGACTTTGGCTAGAAGGTACACTAGTTCACAGGCAGTCTGTTGCTTGTACACCAGACAAGCTGAGGTGGTTCTCTAAAGACTGGGTGAGAACCCAAACCTTGATGCTGCACTTCTTTAGTCACTAAAATTTCCTAAATCACCTGAGTGCAAAAAAAATAGCGTATTTGTTGGGGCCACTAGCATGGTTCTGCCCTGAAAAGGGCACAGCCAGGGAGTGCACTGCTCCCAACAAGAGCAACTGCTCACTGCCAGCCAAGGAGTGAGGTTGTCTCATGCACACTGACATCCCATGGTGAATATGGCATTTCCAGCAGGATTTCTTCCTAGGCTTATCCTTCTTGAGCTTATTGCTTTTTTCTTTCCCATAGTCCACAGTGCAGTGTCCAGCTCCTGAGCATGGCAGCCCCAGAGAAGCTCCCACAGCTGGGTAAACATGCCTGAGTGAATAGAGCCCTTCACAATGGAGTCACCAGGAAATCCAAACACTGTAAAGGCCAACAATTCAGTGGGGACATAATCATGTCATTACAAGACGTGCTCCTCCCAAGCACCAGGAAAACACATCCTGAATGCTGAATATCAGTTGTGCTTCAAACAATAGGTTTTTCACCCCACAGGTCTCCAGGACAGGTTCTTTCCCCCTTGCCTTCTTTCAGCCTTCCATGGTAGTGAGGAGGAAGATGAGTTTCCGCAAAGACATACTAAGAGCTTCCTTCCCACCCAGGATGTTTCAGCTGCACCAGCACCATTCGCCTTGCAGGGCTGAAGTCAGTCTGGGGAAAGGATGGCAGGATGATAAATGGGGAAATATTAACAGGATAAATTCTGTCTGTGGTTATTCATGGGTAAATGTGAATTATGACAGTGAGTTTTCTGCTGATGTACACTGGTCTGAGGGAGATCTGGCTCTGGTCAGCTGCTTCCACAGGCATAGGGTTATGTGGGCTCTTAGGCACCAGGTTGAGGAGCAGAGGTGGAGTCGTCTCCATCACTCTTATGCTTTCCCTGCTATGTTGCAAAGGATATTGGAAATACAGTGTCACTTCAGTTCGCTCATTTATCTGGTGGCTTTGCCCACTGTGGTCGCTCGTGGCTCTTGGATTTGTTGCTAGAATCCATGCAAGCTCCCTTTTTGCTTGATCCACTAATCTTTTCTGTTTTCCTGAAATGCAATCAGTAGCATGCAAAGCAACTCGTAATAATCTCCATCCATTGCTTCAAGGCAAATTTTTTCCTTGCTGTAAGTTGCAAATTTCACCAGGATCTGAACACAGAACCAGAACACAGAAGCCAATATAATATAGACTGATATGGTGGAACTGGTGAGGAATCTCAAGTGAGCATATACCAAGCCAAATCCTGAAGTCACGAATTAGGCTGCTTTTTACGAACAGAGGAGCTGTCTCACTGTGTTACTGGCATACGGGAAACAGTGTTCACAGGATGTGTTTGATTTATTACCAGTCCTGTACACTCTTGCAGCTGCTGATCTGCTGCCAGAGGGTATTGTAATGATGCAGCTGGCACCCCTGTTGCGATGGCCATCAACATCGCCAACGGCACGCCTTGGATCAGTCATCCTCAGCAGTACTGCTGCGTTTGCTACCTGAGCTGAAAAATTGAGCCCTGTAGCTGTGGTTTTAAGTTCATCTCCTATGTAGAGAATAGGAATATATTATTCTTCTATATTCTTATAAGAATATATT
>WUAM01000275.1:531193-547757 GCA_024336885.1 Actenoides hombroni
TTCTTATACAAGGATAAGAATGTACAACGTGCACAGACCAGGGGAACATGTGCAAAATCTAAAATATTTCAAAAGATTCAAATCTGCAGAACAAACCTGATGCTGGCTCAGACCAGGGGAGTTTCTATCACTCAGCTGCCCCATGCTGGGCGGTCAGCAGCAGAGGTGTGTCAGGAATTTATGCATCGCTCTGAGGCTGAGATGATTTGTGATAAAGAATGAAAAGGCACAGCTACTGCAGCGTTGTCTTCCCCAAAAACAGCTGGTCCTCCTGAGATAAAGCTAAAGAAATGGAAGAAATGAAATTCTCATTCTCAGAGGGTTTTTTGCCATTTTTTTATCCTGGGCCCTTCCTGGTATAAGGCATTTCAGATTTTAAAATTCACCACTAAATATTTGGAGCAATTGAAACACGTTGCCTTTGCTGTGACAGTATTTATATTACATGTTCCTCTTAAGCTTTAAATAAAATGACAAATTCAAGATATTTTTGTTTATTTTTTAGGGAAAGTCAAAATAAATTCTTAAGAATTTCCCCACTTTTCTACCAGCAAGTATGACTTTTATCAAAACACTGCTTTTCAGGGCATTTTGGCATGAGTGCTTCACTACTAAAAAAACTACTGTCATAAGAGTTTTCCAGTTTACCAAAACAGCACATTTGCCCAGGGAGCAAACAGCACTAAATATGTCTGTGGACCAGGAAAGGGCTGTGTCCATCCTCACACCAACAGGCTTGTTAGAGGTACCCATGGTGAAAGGAGGTGAGATTTATGCAGTTCGGCTCATTCTACATGGAAGAGCCTGGTACTGTGCAAACCAGGAGAGTCTCATTTTCAGAACATGAGTGATGTGTTTCCAAAGGTGAAAGTGAAATGTGAGGTGAAGATTGCTGCTCAAGAACGTCCAACTGAGCTCAAGGCTGACTCAGAAGACTTTGTTCCTCTAGAATGTATAGTCATGTCGTGAGTTAGGCCTCGCTTTAATTTCCCCAAAATCAGGGATTTAGTGGTAGGGCTGCTTTAAATGCACATAACCCATAGCCTTGAACATCAAGATATAAGCCTTTACCTGTGTTTTTAACTCTGAGATAGCATTTTCACTTGACCTCCCCATCTCCTTCCACTCTGGCTAATAAAGCAGGGGAAAGGTGGTGCACAGTAGAAGACCCTTGTATCATCTGGGAACCTTTCCCTAGGGCAGGGTCCTCTTCAGGCACAGGCAGGACATCTGTCACCCAGTGTAGTTGACCCTGGGGCAGAGATCCCAGTCAGATGTCACCCATCCTGGCTGCTAATTATCCCACAAGGAAAGGGAACCGGCTGTGCAAATTGTGAAACATGAGGGCTGTCAGCATCAGAGGGGATTCACACTGGGGATGACAGGCATGACCTGTTTTTCCTGCTTTGTTTATTTATTTGGTGACATGCTGTCCTTCAGTGAATAATTCGGAGTTTTCTTCTTGGGGGTTTCTCTCTTGTTCCTTCCGTACTGAGGATAACCAAGGTGGGAATGGGGACAGACACCCCACTCCATAACTCTAGCAGGACTGCAATGGTGTCTCTGGTGTGACAGTGGGAACTAAATGAAAAGGGCACAGCATATGATCCCCAAAATCCTGGGAAGAGATTAGGGATCTCCTATACACATCAGGGGAGGGCAGAAAAGGTGATGTGTCTAGAGGAATCCCATCCCACTCTTCTACTCCATCATCTCTTGGACTAACTTCCATCAGAGCGGCCAATATATCCTATTCATACCCATGCAGGTGGCCGTGTAAGCTCCACAGTGGTGCTCACCAGGAAGGGCTTCTTCCACGTCATCAGCATTTAATGATGTAGAGGGCAGCGAATGAGTTCCTCGACTTCAAACACCCCGAACACAATCTGTTGCAGTTGGGCAATTCTAGTCAGCTCAGATGCATACGGTCTGATCAAACTGTGATGGTACACAATGCGCAGCACCTAAAGTATTGCCTTCAAAATTGCTTCAGCACAGCCATCCACTAGCCCTGGTTCTCTCTGATATACATCCATCATTACAACAACAACTATACACATTTGCACATAAGCACATGCATGGGAAAGAGTCCATAAACCAAGCAAACCGTCAGCCTTCTTGCGTCAAACTGGTTTTATTCTGTTTGCACATTCAAGGAAGGTGGGTTCTGAGTTAAGACACTTCTTCTTATACCAAGAGTGGAGATACCAGTCTGAGTGGAAAAAAAACCACTACAATCACTTCAAAGAAGTGGTCAGTCTCTCAGCAGCTTGGCTTCATAATTTAATGGCACATCACCCCCAAATGAGTTGCCTCAAGGTCACTGCAACCCTGAGTCTCTCTTTGGGCTGAACTTGCCCTCTGTGTGCCTAATGGTGTGTGACATTCAGCCACAAACTCTCTCAGCAGTGCACCAGGGCAGCATTAGGCACCAAACATTTTGCACGTGATATGGTGGCATTATTAGACACAGGGACATTCAGCCCTTAACTGATTTCCCAACCAGAACCTACCAACGTCTTTCTTTTACCCCTTCTTGCTCAAACGTTCTCTAAATTCACATTTTTGCAAATTGACTTTGACAGCCTCTCCTCTGCTGACAGCACCTCACATCCGCCACACTGAGCACAACAGCAACCTCAGTACAGGTCACTACCTACAAGAGGGTTGTATTTCTATTTTACTACACTGTGTATCTTACAGAGAGGTCCAGCCAGGTGCAAAGGTACCACACATGGACCCTGTCCTGCATGTCTGTGGAGGGGGGTCTGCTCCCAGCATTTTGCAGGTGCAGGATGACAGAGGGCACAAGCCCTGTGCATTTTCAAGACAGGTGAGCCTGTGCTCTTTGCTCTTGCCCCAAGCAGACGCCTCTATAAAAGCTCCTGACGTGCAGGCAATGAGCTGGGCAATGCTCTCATCCCTGTCAAACTCTTGTTTTCCTCAGCATGCATGCCTCAAGCATTCTGCTTCTTTCTTATTTGCATGCGAAGTCAGGAAATCCTTCAAGTGGAGGTGGCATCCTGAAGTTGACTTTGTTCCTAAAACAGGCGTTTGAATAACAAACTTCTCCTCTTTGCTCTCCTGAATCCTGCCCTGGTAGGGCTTGGCAGGCGGCTTGCACATGGCCAGGGGCATCTGTGTGCTCTGACAGGGGAGGCAGGGACACCAAGTACCTTCATGGAAGAAGCACAATGGCCTGGCCAGCAGCTCCACAGGGAACCGAGGCCCCATGCCTCCTTTGCTCTGTGGGGAAAACACTGCTGAGTGCTTCTCCTCACTTGGCCCGGATCACTCCCTGGCCATCTTTTCCTTCTAATGGGGATTGTTTTCAGCCAGCATGGATGAGCAGAGGGGAGCAGAAGAAACCTTGGGAGTCAGGACCCCTGGCTGTGCCCACGCCTTCACAGAGGTGTGTCTGTGGCTCCTGTAGCTTCACCAACTGCTGTAGCACAGGAGCAAACATGCCTTTTCACAAGCATCTTCTGTGCCCACAGAGCATCTAGAATGCAGGGTCAGTTCCTTCAGCCCGGCCAATGCTGGATGCAAAGCAGTCTCAAGCACTTTTAGAAGTGATCTGAAGTTCAGCCATGCTAGGAGGTATCATCCCTCCAGGAAACCACAGGTGGCTTCGGGTACCAGTGCTTCCCATGGCCATGAGCTCAGAGAAGAGCAAGAGCATCACAGTTGATCAAAAAAGGTAAAGCCCAGAGAAAAACAGGTTATGTTTATGCCTCCAGAGCAGGCTGACATCCTTAAACACATATTAGAGGTGCTGTAGAATTCAGGTTCTTCAGTTACTGCAAGTAGAGCCAGGGCATTTGTTTGAAGAAGGCAGCAGCAAGCCACCTGCTCCCATGCTATTGCCTAAGCTGCTGGTGAAGCACATGGAGCAGCAATGGAGAAACAGCTCCATCTGCATCAACATCCATCCACAGAGGGCTGTGCAACGGGGGCTAAGTTTGTCATACATATGTCACTTTAGGCTCTGCTGGCTTCAGATGAAGAAGGGGGTTTGGGTAGTCTGGCTCCCCAGTGCTGCTCGGTAATTAAGCCTAAATGCCAGTTTTCGCTCAGAAGCAACCAGAGGCCACTTCAGATTGCACTGGGGATTAGCCATGACCTTCAGAAAACTGTGGAAAAATGCGCTGCATTCATTGTCCTTTGTCAAAACCCTAAATAACAGCCCTGCCAAAGTTGGTAAATAGTCCGTCAAAGGCACAGGAGGCCACAAAGAGCATGTTTTAACAGTCACCAGGACAAAATTTGCATCTGGCAAAGATCCTACACTGCACCAAGAGCCACGTGAGCTTTTGGAGTTAGCATTGCACCTTGAATGCGTTTTTCACCCGACCGCCTCGTTTCTAGGGATGCCGTTATCAGCAGAGGACCTGGCTTTATTATTAAGTAGCAAATCAATCCAGCTATGCCGAGTGCAATCCAATTGTTGCTTGTAGTTACTGTAGGCTGAAGAAGTCATAAATAACTGAGGTATTTAACATTTCAGTCCTGCCGTAAGCACCCAGCCCATCACTGGTTCTGGGTGCACCAGCTGGGCATTGACGCTGCCGTGAATTGCTCAGTTTGGGGGGATTTTTGGTTGGCGCGGCAGGGCAATCAGAAGGCAGGTCCTGGTGCTTTGTGCTGGCCCAGACAATTGCAGGATAATGGGGAGTACATGCAGACGACTCTTTTCTTTTGTTTCCCTGGGTGGAGGCAGGGCAGAGGCCTCTTCCTCCTCCTCTGGTGCTCACCGGGTGGGAGGAGATCTAACACAGGCTCATGTGTTAGTCTGTGGGCACAGGAAAGCCAAGCAAAGGTGGTTTGCAAAATCCCAGCCAGCTCCCGAGGGGACAGGGCTGAATGCAGGGCTCGCTTTCCTCCTCTCACCGCTATTCCCAAATCAGCCCAGCTGTTTGGTTTTGGGTTTCGAATCTTATTTTTAGAGGGTTTTGGTTGTTCAGTGGAAATAAAGCTTCTTGTAGTATACAGGCACCTAGTTACTCATTACCTCGTTAGCATGATGATATATGAACAGCAGCACAAGTATGATGCTCAGCTACAATATAAACATGGTCACTGCTAAACGGGCTCATTAAAAAAAAGTATTCCTTGCATCTGGCTTCCTTTGTTGTTTTGTTTGGGTTTTTTTCTCTTCTTTCTTTTCCTTTCCTCTAGACTGTGTTTCTATTTCTGCTCATTACGATCATTTTGAAGCATCTGCCCCCAGTTATCACAGTCTGGGAGGCAAGTGCTGCAAGAAGGAGAGGTGTCTCCGTGCAGGCAGCTGCCACACAGAGCCCATGCCCATATGGGTGTCCATCCCCAGCTGAACCTCTGCCTGTGAGAGAAGGATGCTGGTGTTTCACTTGTGCACTCCTTAGTATTCAACTGTAGGGTCAGAGGAAACATTTTTCCTAAGGTATTGCTCTTTACCGTTACTACTACTACTACTACTACTACTACTACTACTACTACTACTACTGTGATTATCAGGGCTTGATATTGGGACTGGTGGTATTTAACATCTTCATCTGCAACATGGGCAGTGGTTTCCAGCGCATCCTCAGCAAGGTTGCTGACAACATCAAGCTGTGTAGTGCAGTTGACATGCTGGAGGGAAGAGATACCATCCAGTGATGTCTCTTGACAGGCTTAAGAGCTGGGCCCCTGTGAACCTCATGAAGTTGAACAAGGCCAAGTGCGAGGTTCTGCACCAGGGTCAGAGCAATCCCAAGCACAAATACAGGCTGGGTAATGAGCGAATTGAGAGCAGACCTACATAGAAGAACTTGGGAGTGTTGGTGGATGGAAAGCTGGACATTGGCCAACAGTATACACTTGCAGCCCAGAAGGCCAATCACATCCTGGGCTTCATCAGAAGTGTGGCTGGCAGCTTGTGGGTGGTGATTCTGCCCCTCCACTTCACTCTCATGAGACCCTACCTGCAGTGCTGGGTCCAGCTCTGGAGTCCTCAGCACAGGAAAGACATGGACCTGTTGGAGCAGGTCCAGAGGAGGCCACAGTAATGATCAGAGGGCTGGAACTTCTGTGAGGGAAGGCTGAGAGACTTGGGGGGTTGTTCAGTCTGGAGAAAAGAAGGGTCCAGGGACACCTTATAGCAGCCTTCCAGTACTTTAAGTGCTACAGTACTTTAAGGCCTACAGGAAAGATGGGAAGGGACTCATTATCAGGGAGTGTAGTAATTGGACAAGGGGCAATTGTTTCAAACTGAAAAATATTAGATTTAGATATTAGGTTAGATTAGCTATTCAGAATATTCAGAGTTAGATTAGATATTAGGAAGAAATTCTTTACTGTGAGGGTGGTGAGGTAATAGAACAGGTTACCCAGAGTTGTGGCTGCTCTATCCCTGGAAGTGTTCAAGCCCATGTTGGGTGGGGCTTTGAGCAGCCTCATCTAGTGGGAGGTGTCCATAGGGTTGGAACTAGATGATCTTTAAGGTCCCTTCCAACACAAACCATTCTGTTTCTGCCAGGGAGTGTATAAAAATGACATTTACAGTCCTGCACCATCATCTATGAGACTTTGTCCGTGATGGCTTGGTAATGCAGAAATCAGTTGTCTTCACTAGTCTGGCAAAAAAAAAAAAAAAAAAAAAGCTGCTGATTTTGCATCAACATGGGTGGCAGCTTCTTGATTCTGTTTGTCACAAGCAGCAAGACATCTTTAGCCGTCCAGCAGTTTAAGGATTTTGTTTTGAGAGAATAAAAGGATGAGCGGGAAATAGGGTATTTCCTATGGATTGCTTTCTTTATGTGCTTGGCCTTGCTTGTTTCTCTGCAAGGGGAAATCAGCAGGAAAAAACTTCTAGTGAAAGCCATGAAAGGGGATGACTTCTGGATTTCCCTCCAGATATTTCACACAACTGTACGTAAAATATTTGTAATGCTGCTATTGAAATCAGCTCATCTCAAGGGTTGTGCTTTCCTTCCCAGACAGGAGCAGAATGGCCTATTACGGGGTCTCCCCTCTCTGTTCTGGGCGCTATCTGAATTTTAGCAGAAATAACTATCTGAAACCCTGAGATTTGCCATCCTTCTTCTCGGGAGGAACCTTGTAGCCTCCTCCTCATTCCCATGGAAAGCCACCAGGCCAGATACCAGCCACATACTAGTCTCCAGAGTTTTCCCATGGGATTGAAGAGCAAAGCGGTAGCTGCTTCTTGCTGCCCCAGATTCTCTATAGAATCAAAGGCTAGAACACATTTCACACACATCCAGTGTGTCATCCCTGAAAGTTAAAAATATAGTGACATGACTTGAAAAACCTTCGTATTTCCGTGTAGGCTTTAGCCAGGAGGCCTGAATTCAGAGGTCATAAGATTCCTCACTTGATTTAGAAAGTAGAAGCTGAAGGGGGCAGGTTTCTGTGGGGTGTATGGGCACAGTCCTTGGACTCTAGTGAAGGTCTGGTCCAGCTCAAAATCTGAGTTGGTGTGCTCTTCCTAGAGCATTTCTGCATTTTGGCCACATGAACTACCAAGCTGAGCTCTGGCAGCTGCAGGAACAGGGATGCTGTAAGCACTCTGGGAATCAGTGTGCAGAGAGACAACCTATGTGGTCACCACTGGAAAAACCCACCATTCACCACCAATTATCACACTCAAGGTCTCAAGAGAGGCTGCAATTATTCTCTGCTCCAAGTCTAGAGCAAATCAGCATTTTCCAAGTAATTGCAGTGTAGTAACTGTTGTAGATGTTGACTTTTTAATAGCAAACACTGCTCAAGCATAAGATTTACAGTCATGTTAGTTAGCTTTAGTGACTTGGGAATCAATTACCTCGCCGTAGAACATGACCAAAGATTATAGGGTTGCCTGTGTAATAATTTATACTGCCATCTAGGAGTGAAACTGTAACTTCAGCGTTTCATATTGAAAGATGCTCTGTTTGCACAGCAATAATTCCAGTAATAATAATAACAATGGGAAAGGAGGAAAATGGTGACTGCAAAACAGGAGAAGAGTTGGATACAAATAGGTCACATAGAGGTATCGGGAGCTTTGCCATTCTCAATTATTTTTCTGAATGATAATAGCAGTAAGATTTTGTTAATGAATGTGTTTCAGCATTCACTTGGGTTGGCACGTGAGGCTGCCAGGCTCTGCCCCGGCAGGAGGCTTGTCCCAGCCCAGTCCTTGGGACACACAGCCAGTGTGGGGTATTAGCAGCAGCACAAAACCTGCTGCTGGCCCCTGGTAACCACTTGCCCTCTTGATTGATGTCAGCACTGCTGAATTCTACAATCGGTTTTACAGGCAGCATTTTTCCTGTTTTCTGCCCACCTCCCTGCCCCCCAGCACTTGTTCCCACACTTGACTCCTTTCTCCTGCTTGGGACAGGAAAAACTTGTGCCTATATCTCCAGGCCCCTCTGAACAAAGAAAATATCTTTCCTTTAACTCCTGTGAAACGAGACCACCCAGGTCAGCTTTTCAGTCTGTGTTTCCAAGCAAATTATGGAGAAAGAACATTAATTAAATTTTTTTCCTCCTGCAAAGGAGTTGCCACTGTGACCCTTTTACTATTGGCTTTGTCATTTTCCTCTCATTTATTTCACATATTTCAGTTCTCACTTCACATGAAGCTGGCAGATGAGCTTTTTCAACCCTATAAGCACAGTGGTCCCTTGTGAAACAATGACTGGTGAAACTACATGGAAACTGGTTACTGTCATTATAAAATGGACTAGAACGGTTTCTTTCATATCCAGGTGTTCATCACCAGTCAGTAAAAAGTTTATACTCATATCAAACTACTCCCTTGACTCTAACCAGTAACGCACACTCCATTTTTAAAATTGCTAAGGCTCAAAAATATTAAGGCTGCCTTAAAATAATGAAGTTAATAAAATGCATAGAGTTGGGCTCTCTTCTCCTTCACCTTCTGGAATCAACCCAGAAGAGCAGGTTTTGAGAAAAACATCATCTATCATGAGATTTGGCAACCTTGTGCTCTCAGATCATAAGGTCACTGCAGAAAGGCAGCTGTCTCTGGAGTGAGGACGGGGGGGAGAAGTGTCTGCCTGTGAGCCAGGGCACAGGAAAATTAGCGTTACTCTAAACAAGGAGTCTGAGGTGCAGTGGGGAAATAGCATCACTGCCCCTCTGAGATGGTCCAAACCCACTGGGGATGTGCAACCCTGCTCCACCCACATGCCCATCAGATGGGGGCATCCAAGCCATGCTCTGCAACAACCAGCACAGACCTGTCACCATCCATGCTGGTGGCTCCCAAGCAATCTGCAGACAAGGCACAGGGCAGCCTATTATCATTAATTTCCCTCATTACAGCTTGAATGTGCAAAGGGTAATGTATGAATTCAGTCAACTCCTTGCAGATGTTTGTCCCTATTTTGGAGGTGCAGTTTAGTTGCATCCTGCAGCTAAGCAGTCATATTGCAAACATCAGGGACTGCGGGGCATGTTGGGTTTTGTCTCCTTCTCCCATGCAGCCTCCCATGAGAACTGCCACGGAAATTCTTGTTTTGCATGAAAATATGCATTTGACCAATCATGACTGTATTTAAGCCTATTCAATTGCTTTAATAACAACCCTTCCAACACACTTAATCTGAAAATCACAGAATCACTGAATGTTAGGGGTTGGAAGGGACCTCTAAAGATCATTGAGTCCAACTCCCCTGCTGGAGCAGGACCAAAACTAAGGCAGATCACTCAGAAATGCATCCAGACAGGTCTTGAAATTCTCCAGAGAAGGAGACTCCACAGTCTCTCTGGGGAGTCTGTTCCAGTGCTCTGTAACCCTTACAGTAAAGAAGTTCTCCCTCATGTTGAGGTGCCTTTAATGTACTCAGAATGTTATAAACAAAGACTGCAGTCAGCATCACAGTGTTCCCACAAAGCCAAAACCCAAACTTTAGTTGTTTTGTTATATAGATTAATTGCCATGTATCTTATCTGGCTGGTGGCATAGACTACTATAGCTAATCTGAACATAATTTCCCCCCTTTTTTAAATAAAACAAGCCCAAAGAGTCACTGTAAAAAGCATCATCTTAGCAAGAGTTAACTTTTGTGTCAAGTCTGAAGTCTATATTCAACTCTCAGGGTTTAACATGTTGTACTTCACAGTCCTCTGAGGAGAGAGGGAAGTGTGTTATCAGCAAACTCAGGTTATAGGTGAGGATAGAGGGATGGTGTGATACCTCTGAGAAATAGATGGGAGACAACAGATCCAACCATAATAAACATGTCCTTCTCCATCCTAAAACCAGGCACCTAAGTTTTCTGTAGCCCAAAGACTGCAATGACACTATGGAGTTGCAGAAACTACCATTATAATAGCCAACAAATACTGGGTTTGCTGGTATCTGAGCACTTGATGTGGGTTGCCCAGTCTTCAGAGACAAAATGTCTTCTGCTTTCTGCTTCCAGGAGTCAAGGGGGTCATGAAGAAAAGGTGCTATGGTGCAAGTCCCACATCTTGTCTGCAAATCCTAGCTCTGAGGCAGTGTCAGTCCTGTTAAGAGATACTCACAGAGTGGGGATTGGATGTCTAATGCTGACCGTTTATGAATCAGCATGCTGTCTGGAGGTAGGCACCTCCATCCTTTCCTGCAAAAATGGGGCAAGGGATGAAAAGTTGAGTAAGGGGAGCAGTTTTGAAGCCACAGGTAGCATGCAAAACCTTCGCCCTTTTCATGCAGGGGCCCTGTGGTTTGAGACCTCCCTCAGGCTTTACAAATTTGAGCTTCTCATCTCTTTTTTTTTATGGGGGAAATGTAAATGCCTCTTATCCTACAGCTTGCACATGTGTCTGCAAGACTGGTTACAGCCATTAGGTGAAAAGCTATAGAGAGTCCTCAAAGCAGGCATCGATATTCAAGTCTCTCCTGCCCCAAATAGCAGCAGAGACTGCCCAAGCCCATCAGTGGGCCCCTTCCAGGCTCTCCTGCCCTTTTCAGGGCTGGGCTCCAGCGGCTTCTGGTCTGTGTGGCCCCAGGCAAAGAGAACCAGACTTTGCAGAGACATTGCTTGCAGCAAACTGTGCAGTCCACGGGGTGTTCAGAAACCAAACCACAACCATGTATGCAGGGGAAATGAGCAACCTTTATGGAGTGAATTAATCAAGCACTTCAATCTCCTTAGCTGAGGGTTAATAGTCTTGTGGTGATCACCCTGGACAGGGTATCAGGAGAGCTGGGGTTTATTCCTGTTGTGCTTCAGTAATGAAAAGGAAATTGTGTTCAGACGTGCAATAGAAACTCATGCTTCCAGAGACGTCAGATATGCAGCAATTAGACTCAAGTTAAACACTAAATCAAGTAACACTGAGCCTTTGGCTCTAGCAGAGCACCATTATGACTAGTGCTATGTTTATTTAGAAGATGGTGAGCCCATTTTAAATGTTTTCACATTAAATGTAATTTGGCTGTTTGTTATTAAAGCAATTGACTGGGCCTAAATGCAAACATTATTGGTCAGATAAATATTTTCTGTCAAATAAGATTCAACTTTTATGACAGGAGGGCTTACTTGCTCTGAGATTTATTTTGTTTGCTTCCTCTCTTTGCAAGGATTGCTTCATAAAGATTAAAACAGTCGAAGTGAACTAAAGTGTAAAGTAGAAATAGCCGATTAAACTGTCAGAAATGCAGCAGCCTTTGTTAATCACCGATTCATTGGCTGGGGGAAGAAGAGGGGTCTCGAGTTAGCACAAAGGCTTTTGTGTCACAAGGTTGGCTATTTATTCCCAGGTCTCTCACTCCAATTTGGTATGGGATCTTACCCCGGTAAATTGATCTCTCTATGACTCCATTTTCCCATCTGTTCAACTTAGGTAATGATCTTGCCTGGCAGAGATAGTGAAAACTTTCAATAAGAAGAAAAGGTTACCTTAAAACCCACACCTGCATCTGATATTAGGCTACCTGCTACTAGCACATACAAGAGCTTTGGCTGGAAGAACTATTTCCTACTATAGGCAGGAAGTTTGTCTGGTTCTCTTTTGTGGGCGAGCAATGGAGTAGAGAAAAGCATCCAGAAAATTAAAAAAGTATGACCAAAAAGGTAACAGAAGCTGGAAAGCAAGCTTACAGCACTTTTCTTTCAGTTGCTAAAATTGTCATTTGGCTATGTCACTCTCGTATCTCGTGAGCCCTTTTTTTGATGTTGCAGGGGTGGCTTGCAAGTGTTGTCTAACTGGCTTTTGATTTTTTAAAAATTTATTTGGCAAAAACTGTTAATAATTATTTTTTTGCCATTTTGTAATGTTCTCGGGATTTTCTGCAAAATGTGGCACCCTTTGAAATAAAAGCTTTTCCAATCAGTGTAAATTTTGCAATCACAGTAGAAGGCAGTGTAAAACTACAAAAATATTCATCAAATCTCATCAATATCATTACAAATACGAAAGATACTTCAGTACAAAAAGCAAAACAAATGAGAATTAGTTTGTTTTATTCTTCTATACGAGAGAAAGTACGTTGTTATGTAGTTCCATGCAAGATACATGTAGATTTTGTTTAACAGGAGGCACGTTTCTGGGCTCACATCTCTCAGCTGACTCATTTGATGTCCTTCACAACTACCTGCACTGCCTTTGGTCATTCAAGAAGGCTTTTGGATGACTTTCAGCAGCATTGGTCTGCTGCAACATCTGAGGACAATGTGGGGAGAATGTTTTTGCCTCTCTTCAGCCACCAAGGTTCTTGACATTTACTCATTTGCCATTTACTCAGCAGCTCCCTTGCATAGACGAGGTTGGTTCACTTGCCTCTGGAGGCATGACATTTCCTCTTAGCAGTTGCATTTTATTTCTGTCTGCATTGTGGCCACGTCAGAGGTTTGCAGTCATCTCTCCAGGTGTCCCCCAGTCAAACAGTGCCCTTCACCAGCAGCATGAGGTCCTTCCATCACCTAGCTCTTCCACCAGCCCCTGCTCCTACCCTCCCTCAGGGGAAGGCCACCCCATCTTTCACCACCACACAGACCATATTATGGATAGAAGGAGCCCCTGCCACATCCACTTCTTCCTGCATTTTTCTGCTTTCAGGCCACTTCAGGTGAAAATTACAATATTCTGGGAATAGGAAGAAGTTCTTGAGGCAGAGCTTTACCTAAGAAGAAAAGGGCATCAGGGTCCCATGTGTCCCTTCCACCCCATGGAAGGGTAGAAGAGCATGGTGAGAATCTGACCTCCAGTAGAGAGGGGAACACCTCACCCCTCCTATTCCACCTGCAAAGACAGAGATGGCTCACAGCACTTTCCATCAGGAAGATTCCTTCTCTCTTCCCCTCGCTCCAAGCCCCAGGTGGGTGCAAAGCCAGGGGGACTGTAGGAACAGCCCCTTTCCTGGTGAGAGTCACACAGACTCCACCAAGGCATGTGTCACCCAGGGAGGGCTGGTGACACACCCGGCTCATCTTTATTCCCTTATGCACACTTCAGCTGCTTGCTTTGTCTCGCCTCTTGGATTCCAGGATTACCCAGAGCTAAATGGGACACAGGCGATTTACACATGACTCCTGTCCTTTTCTGCACCAGCCCCAGGCTGGAGCTGAAGGCAGAAGGCAGGATTTGCCAGCCCACAGGTCATAGCACCAACCAGCTGGAGTTGGCTTGGCCGTTTCAGCTGCCTCATGAAGACCGAGCTTCGTTTGCCTGCATAATAATCCTGCCAGCATGCACTTTCTTCGCCTAATGAATGGAGGATTTATTGCAACGGCTCTTTGGGAACGTTGAGGTCTGCTTACCTCCCTCTTCAGCTCTCTGAGATCCTTTAAGTAGTCTGTGAAAATTAATCAGATGCCCTGGAGGCTTATTTTGTCCAAAGCTAAAGTCCTGCTTCTCCCTTTCCCCCCTCCTTTTGTGACCCAATTACTTAGGGGATTCTCCTGGAAATTAATGAAAGCATGGCATGGGAAATAACACCCACTGTTCATCTCAGAAGTGAAGTGTTCCTGTGAAAGGCTTAACTAGAAACATCTCGTGGTTCATTCAGCAAACTTGGAGATCTTCCCAGTTTGAACTGCTCCGTTCTGTGACAGTTGTTATTGCACATGCCCTGTCTCCTGAATTGATTGCAGGTTCGGATCCAGTTATATGCGTCAGGTCCTGCTCCCGAGTAATTGCATTTTACTTTTCTGAATTAGATCCCTGTGGTTTCCACCTGGTTTCCAAAGTTCTCAGCATGAATCATCTCAAGGACACAATGCATCCCAAGCTGTTATAGAGGGAAAATGAGGTGATGGGGAAACATTTGGTAGTGGTACATGCAACCATCCATCTCCTTCTTTCTGGGCCTGGTCCATGGAGTGGGTGAAAGCGGCCTGGTTGCTTGGGTGACTAGTTGGGTCATGTTAGTCCCTTTTCTGCTTCCTAGCATTGAGACACATTTGATGCATGGAGGATACAGGTTGTTTCAGCTGTACAGTGGGGACACTCGCATCTTCTCCAGCCAACCTACATCAGAGTTCATGAGCAGACAAGACTGTGCTATACCATGAGTTTCAGAGGAACTGCATGAAATTAACCCATAGGCTGAACTGATGCTTCTTTTTCTAGGGCTGGCTGGCCCTTGCCATGGTTGGAATAAGTCAGCTGCACTGACTTACAATGAGATTCATGTGCCTAACAGGTTATGTAATCTCTGAAACTTGATTTCAGCCCCCAAGTTACTTAGATCCATGTTACTTTTTAAGTTTGGGGGCTTTTTGACCTTTTGCTGCCACTCAAATATTGCGAGTTAAGAGTTGTGCAATCAATGGGAGTTAGGCCTTCAAACACCTCCCACAGGGAGGTAGGTAGGCAGTTAGATACCTTCAGCAAATCCTAAAAATTCTTTGAAAGCCTTTCCCTCACCTTCCATGGGTTTCAGATGCACCATAAGGGGGAAATGACACTGACTTCTGTAAAGCACAGCTTCGCTTATACATGCAAATCACTGTGTGTGAATATTGCTTCATGACATGTCATCTCCTCCAACTCCTTAGTGCTAATTAATGCAGTTCTGGGGTAGGCAATATTCATTAAGCTTTTCTGAAAATACTAGAAATGTTCATGCAACAGCTCACACATTTTGATGGCACCCACAGTCCTATCACCACGTTCCCTGTAAAGTATTTTGATACCTTAATCTTTGCTAACAAGCGTGGAAATGAATTGTCAACAGCAGTTCTCCAGCACAAGGCCATGGTGTTTCTTCCTTGCTTTGTTATCAGGAACCAATAAAAAGGAATTGGCGCGTTGTTATTTTGGCGCAGAAGCGTCTGGTTGCTGGAGGTTTTCCTCTGTGTATGTCAAAGTTAATTATTTGGGTTACTGTTCTCTTTTTGGGACTTGCCATGATATGAGCCAGCTTGGAAGAAATGCAGCTATCGCCTGCTTCTAATCATTGCAATGACAGCAGCTCTGCTGCCTCCAGACCAAGTGTTTGTTACCGGGCCGTATTGTTTGGGTATTGGCAACTCCAGAGACCTTGTGAAATTGCAGAAGCTCCTTAAAGAAAAGGACTCTTGCTACTGCTGCTGAACTATGACTAGAAGATTTAGAGAGGAAAGTGTATGAGGCGAATGCTTTGTTTCCCTGAAAGGATGCTGTTCAGGAAACCTAGATTACAGTGTGTGGCTGGGAGAGGAAGAAGGGGAGAGCAACAAAAGGCATCACCTCTGCACTGCCACACTGCCAACCTTCTGCAGGCCTTCATCGACCTGGTGAGATCTTCACCAGTTGTTTCACTGAGCCAGCAGTGAGCCCTATGTGCATTATGATGCTTCACCGAGCTTCAGTGTCCTCCCTGGGCAGTGGTCCTGGCCTTAGTGGCATCACCGCAACCACCTGAAGCTGTCACAGGTATTGACACACCAGGCTCCATGCCCAGCAATGTACACCTACCCCACAGGATGGTGGGGTTTATTGGCTTGATTTCCCACACATTGAACAGCCCTAAGTGCCATTCTGCACTTGTCTGTGTTTGTCCATCTATGAAATGAGACTGGCAGCTCACCCCAGCACCATGGGGTCAGTTAACTGCAGGGATCAGTTAACTGTGGCTGCAGACCTTTGTAACCAATGTCACATAGCTGCAGACGACAGTTGCTCTTCATCCAGGAGGCCCTTTAGTATCTGCTGCTGCCCCAGTTCACTCGTCTACCTGAAATGGGCAGGACAGGAAGGAAGGAAGGAAGGAAGGAAGGAAGGAAGGAAGGAAGGACGGAAGGAAAGAAGGAAGGAAGGAAATAGGTCCCCAAAGCACGATCTTCCCCTTGGGGGCTTCTCCCACTCTTCCACCCTGGGTAGGTTTTCTTATTGTTGAGGTCTCCAGCCACTCCGAGAGCTTCTGTTCCTCTCTAATTATAGTCTGCAAATGTTGGTCTTACCCTTCACAGACCCTCTTTGACACCCTGCTATGAGTGAATCAGCCCAGATCTTGCCTTTTTTTTTTTTTTTTTTTTTTTTTTTTTTTTTTTTTTTTTTTTTTATAGTTTTTTTAATCTAATTTTTTATTTTTTTTTTTTTTTTTTTTTTTTTGGTGGTTGTTTTCTATTATTGACAAGAGTGTATATTATTTATTCCTCGA
>WUAM01000275.1:551059-572453 GCA_024336885.1 Actenoides hombroni
GGAGCCGGGCGACGGGGACGGGCAAGGCGGGGAAAGGGAAGGAGAAGGGGGAAAAGGAGGGTTACAGCATCCCGGCCCGGAGCATGGGACCGCCCTAGGACCGCCCGGGGAAGCCGCCGGGAGCGGAGCGGAGCGGAGGGAAGGGCCGCGCCGGCCCCGCGCATCCCAGCGCGGAGAGGCGGGCGATGGATGCGGTGCGGTAGAGCCGCGGCCTGGCGACGCTGGTGCGGCGGGGATGCTCTCGTCCCGGGCTCGGAGCTGAGGGGCCGCCGGAGCCGCCGAGGGAGCGGGAGAAGGTAACGGGGTCTTTGTCTGCGGAGGGGAGGCGAGGCGGGCAGGGGCTCCCCTTCCAGCCCCGGCCCCGCGGGGAAAGCCCAGCCGCAGTGTGAGGGGTTGCTCCACGCCCCCCTCCCTCCATTTATTTCAAACAGAGGGAAATGTGGCAGCATCTGCTTGCTCGGTGCTTTCCAAAAAAAAAAAATTAAATAAAATCCCAGCCCCCAAATGTTGAATTCGGTGGGCGAGTAACGGAGGCGAGCTCGGCGGCTGGGTTTTTTTGCACTAGAAGGAAGGAGAGGGTGTGGGGGAGAGAAGCTGGTGCTGTGATTCCGCTCCCCCTCCCCAGCAATCTGGATGCCTGTCCCCACTGACTGCTAAGATGGACTGCTCCTTCCCTTTCCAAATGGCTGCAGCAACTTTAATGCAGGGCTGGGGGCTTCGCAAAGGGTAAAGCCCCTGGCCCGTTTTTCCTTTTGCCCGTGCACCTTTTCCTAAATCAGGGGTAGAAAAGTTGCTAGAGATCCAGGGCTAGAAAAGACAAACAAATAGCTGTTTCCAAACTGTGCCTGTATGGGTGTATCTATCTGCATGCCTCGCAGACAAGCTCCACATAAGGAGGGTTTCTCGACCGCATTGTTAGCCCACTGGCTGCTGGGGAGGGCACGAGAAAAGTTGCTTCAAGCCTCTATATAAAATTTCCAGGAGAGACAATTGTTTCTAATAATAGCCCTGGCAGCGGTTTAGCAATACAACACACACAGATGCGGGAGCGAGCTAGCAAATCTCCTCTCCCAGGCAAGCCAGGTCACAGGGAAAGCTGAACTCTCAGCTTGTTGGTCTGATTTGGGATTTTAAAACATTGTCCTGAACAAAAACGCTGGCACCACTTGCCTTTTCCACCGAGAAGGGGGTGTGGTGCCTGTGCCTGAGCGCTGCACTTCACGGGCACGGCTGAACTGGGCTCTCCCGCTGCCTTGGGTAGCAAGAAAGGCTGAATCCTGGCTCTGCCCAGCACCAGCTGGATATCGGGGTGTATCTGACTCTGCTCCCTCTAGATTGCTCTGATGAGCATCCCCTATCCGTGCATGGAAGGGGCTGTTACCAGCGTGGGCGTCTGTGCCATTTTCCACGCTTAGAGTTGCCTGCTAGGCACCAGAGAGATCTCGATGGAGCTAAAACTATCAGGTTGATCCCCTTTCTCCTTGCGGCAATGGCAGAGGGCCCGGCAGGAGGGCTGCTGCCTGCACTGCTGCCTGCACTGCTGCCTGCACGCTAACTTGAACCCGCGATGCTAACCCTGGCCGGGCGATGGTGCACCAGCTCAGCTTGGTGGATCAGAGCTGCTTGTCTTGACCTTCCTGGCACAAGTTATGGGTAGCTTGTCCTTTTCTAAATATTAGTATTTTAAAGGTAATTTTAAGTACCGATGTCAGGCAGGAATGTGGCAGATGCTGCAGGAGAGAGAGCTGCTCCTGGGGCAGTTGCTGCAGCCCAGCTGTGCCGCTGAGCGAAGGGGGCTGTGGCAGGAGCCGTGGGGAGCTAAGGATATATTGCTTCTGTAATGAGAGGGGATGTTCTGAAGGGTCGTCAGCTCAGCACCACCTCATGCTGCGCTGCTGCTCAGGTCAGCTGTGTCTCTCTGAGGCCCAAACAAGCTGAAGGAGTTGGCACTGGTCATCCTTTGCGCTGCGAGTGGCCCTGTCCAAATCGGCTCCCACAGTGGGGATAAAGGCACAAAATGAGGCATAGTGTGTGGATGTATGCACGTGTAAAATAAACACTTCATTCTTAGGTGAATTTTTGTTTTAAACACCCAGGCTAGAAATATGGCATCTCTGCCATTATTTGAGCATAGATACACTAGTGAGCCACTCGCAACCCTTTGGAGCAAGCAACCCATTTCTCTTGGTAGCTGGTTTCTGGTGATCCCCTTGTCATGCCTCTGAACTGGTTATTGCAGTAAAAATGCAAGTCAGTATTTGGTGATACCTGTGGTCACAGCACTGGGTCACTCAGGGCCATACAGCAATGCAGCATCACTTGGTGCAGAGAGCATCTTCTGTAGAGATGGTGTCAAATTGTTTAGCCAAGTCAAGAGCTTTGGTTAGTGCACGGGGGGTTGTTAGTGAGGACGCCAGACTGGGAAAGACTTCCCAAGTCATGGAGTCTAGTCCCACGTATCACGGGTAATTACAGGCGTGTGTACCCCCTCTGTTGCTACTGTTGCTTGTTGTATGAATAACAGCAGAAGGTTCGAATGCAGCTTAACAGGCAGCACAGGCAGTAAAACTGCATGGTGTGGATAAGGGAGAAAAAACTTTATTAGGGAGAATTTGAAAGGGGCTGGGGAGTGACTGAAGCCCCAGCACCCAGTCTGGTGTGACTGTGAAGGAAAAGGAATGGTCATGCATGCAAGAGAGGTGAGACACACAGGGCAGGTATAAAAGGAGTGTGTTGATCCAACACCAACCAAGTCTGGGGTCAGGGCTTAGTGGTGTCTCCTGAATACACAATAAGGCACTGTGTGACCCACTTCTTGTGAGCTAAGCAGCAGTGGCCTGGATCGCTGGGACAAGAAAAGGCTGCTGTTGGGCATGAGGCCATGCTCATACTCAGCTCTCAGAGGCCTTGGGTGTCTTTCACTCAAAAGATTCTATGTTTGTGCCTCTGAGCTGCACCCAAAATCTCCATCTAGCTGGGTTCCATCCCACAAATCCCTCATCTCTTGGGGAGCTGGGGTGTGGCAGTGCCATGGGGTGAGCCCTAAGAGCAGGTGACAGTGGCTTCCTGGGGCCCTCAAGCTTCATTGCAGGACAGGGCATGCTTGGGTGCACAGCTGGAGCCCAAGGTCATTCAGCAATGCCAATCTCCAGTCATCCTTGCTGGCTTGCTCCTTCCAGCAGCTGGAGGTGCAGATTGCCCTGCAGCCTTGTTGCAAGCAGAGCATGGCAGCCCAGCAGGCAGCAAGGTCTGACAAGGTTAAGCTGCGGTTGAACTGCTTGCAAGCCTTCTCCAGCTCCAAATCCAAGTTTATCCTGGCCTCTCCCAGGCCATACGGTTCCCTTAAGCCAGCAGTAGATTGCCCAGCATGGCCTGGGGGACCACTGCAGCTGACAAAATCCCCTGATATATCTCCTTCTCTCAGACTTTTAACAACTTAATCCCCAGCCCTCCTGTAAATCTCAATATGTGCTATTTCCTAGAAAGCCACAAACGATTTTCTGAGGCTGCACAATGAGTTGGAGCTCTTGCCTTCTGCTCTGGAGATGAATCCCACTGAGGAACAAAAATGACTTTGACTGCTTTTCTCTCTGATCTGACATTGAGAAGAGACCCCAGCCAGATATTTGATCAGCTCTGAGCTTCTGGGAGCACTTTTATGTTGAAGAATCACAAACATGTAGGGTTTGATCCTGCCTCCCTTTGCTGCGAGTCACCTTTGTATTACATCTACTTGTGGGTCAATGGCAGCCTGAAGGTTTATTCCTTGCCTAAGTTGAGTTCTAGCAGGCTGCCTGCCTAAATAGAAGAAGAGCCTGAAGCACCTCCCCTTCCCATTGTATCCCAGCTTCATGGCTGTGTTACACTTCTCTGTGGCCCCGTGCAGGGTGCCAGGTACCCAGGGGTGTCTCCATGGGATGGGGTCAGACTTCAGCTCTTGCCCAGCCTTGAAGTGCAAAGGAGACCAGAGGAGCAGGGACCATCTGATTTCCAGTGCAGTTAATGTTCTTGCTTACAACCCTCTCTGACTTCTTTCCTAGCAGATACACCATTCTTCTGCTCTTGTCCTGAGCTTCTGTGACATTTTCACGTGGTGTTAAACAGTTGCTGTGTCCCACACTCAATCACTAGTGGGTAGGGAAATTCTCTTTTCACCTTCTAGCTGCAGTGGTGGGATGTGGTGTGACCCAGGGTAGTAATCTTTGGGAAAAATCCTTAAGGGCACAAAAAGGGAGGCAAGCAAAGCCTTTTTTACTTAAAGTCTGTGTAAAAGGGTCCACTGAAAATCTCCTAGAAAGCTGCAAACCAAAAAGAGGTTGATATTCCCATTCTGGCTACAGCAATCCTTTGTGCACGCTGTTCCACGTGTAACATGTAACATTTTGACAATGGCTGCTGGGCTCGCCAGCCCACAAGGCTCAAGCTCTGTGTTTAGATTATTTTTATTTCTTTTCCTTCTGAGAAATTCCCGTATCTCCCAACCAAAATAAATCCACCCTTGTTTGAGTTTCCTGACCGCGTGGGATCGAAGGTGGCTGCAGCTGTACCACACACGCTGCAAGCCCTGTTGGCATCCCCTCCATCCAAGCTGAAATATTTCACGTCAGGAAGTGCTTTGCAGATAGTGGAGCAGCCAGGGGCTGACCCAGCTGCTTTCACACCAGGTTTATGCAGGAGAAGTTGGGGCTGGAAAGCTGCCACATCAAGTGAGCAGCTTGGAAAGATAGCACAACATCTGAAACTGAAATGTGGCACCTGTCCTATAGAGGGGGGCATGGTTGGAGCTCTTTCCATCTTTAAAACCAGTTTTGTCCTTGCTCTGTGGAGACGGTATCTCTCCTGGCTACCCCCAGCAAGGGTTTTGTGAAGATGCCCATCGTAGCAACACGTGGCTGCCACGTGTGTGCTCGTGTACCACCAGACACTCTCATTTCCCAGTGAAATGGGGCACTCAGGGGACACAGATGATTTAGGGGACGTGTAATCAGATACAGTGCTTCCTTTGTGCACACACACAAACCCCAGCATGGAAGCATGCTGGAAAATAAATCTGGAAGGCAACTTCCACTGCCTTTTGCAATTCTGAACTGGAAAGGCAAAAAAACCTGCAAAAAACCCAGCACTGTCTGAAGGGGTCTAGGCTCCCTGGGATGGTCTGCAGCCCTGTTAGGGGTGGTGATGTGGCCACTGAAGGTGTCACCTGGGCTTGTGCTACAGGACGTGGTGGGAAAGAGGGGGAAAGAAGACTTGTACCTCACGAAGACCAGGGAGAGCTGGAGGGAAGCACTGCTTTGCCTTTGTGTTGCACCATTGAAGATGCTCTCTGAAATGCTCTGGGAGTGCCGATGGCGATTCCAGAGGGAATCTGCAAATCCAAAGGTGCTGGGTTGTGTCTTTGCTTTCTCAGTCTCCTCTCGCAGGCACAGCCAATTGCATACATGGCAGAAGGCTGCTCCAGAATGGGTATCGAATCCTGAGAGCTTAGAACTCAGGAGTATTGGATCCAGCCGCTCAGTTTGCAGACATTGCATCAGGCTGTTCCCTCTTTGCTTCCCATCCTTAACTCTTCTGCGCAGTATTAAAGAGCTGATGTGTTTTCTTACAGGAAGGAACAGCCTTTCCTGGCTCTTAAAAGGCAGAGGTATCTGGTATAAAGAGAGGCTCAAGTCAAGGTGTTTATTCTGTATTTCTACTGTGCAGAGGTTACAGGGTGTCCATATGTATTATGTTGTGAGGTGTCCTGATGCAGAGAGGACCTGATCTTGCTGCACCCGTAGCCAAAGCATTCTCAATCCAGGAGATGCAAAATCCTGTCATTGCTCAGAAGATGAATGGAGGAGGTATAAAAGTGCAGGGGTATGTGTCCTGCAGGCAATTTTCCCTTCTTGAGCCCAGAGTAGGGCTAATCTTAGCTCTAGCTCTCACCAGGTAGGCAGGTGCTCATCATCAGGAGCTGTCAGGACAAGAGAATGCAGGTGGGATGCCTTCATGCTCCTCACACATCTAGGTGTGCCGGCAGAGCTCATGGGAGGTGTTCCAAGTCCTGTGTCCCTTGCTCTTCCCTGCGCAGCACTGGATGTGCTCCTGAACAAAGCAGGAGCAGAAATGGTCAAACTAGACTTTTGCAGGACCTATTTGTAAAAATACCACCTGCACCTCTGAGGATGAGTCAGCTGCTTTTCATCTGAATGTGCTCTGCATCTCGCACTGTCCTTCCCATGAAACCCTGCTGAGGGATGGTGTCCACCCAGCACCAACCCCATCAGCTGCTGCAGCTCAGGCAGAACCGCTGGCAGCTGCCCAGCCTGGGCACCGGCCACAGTCCTGGCTCTCGACACCAAATGTGTGTCAAACCCACTGATTAGCAGTGGCTGGAAACAAGCCGGTGACATATTTTTCCACTGGACGCATAGCATAGTTCTTAGAGTGCTATTCAAAACAATAATAATAAGAAAAAAAAACCCTGACACTTCTGTGTACAGCTTAGCATTTTACATTTTCTCTCACATCTGGAGTGACTTTTGAAAGCGTGTTTTCTATTATGTGTTTTATATATAACACTGCTCCGTGCTCTCTATTGACCCGCTCTGTTACAGAATCTCTGAGTGATGCACTGCCCAGTGCCTGGGCTTCATTGATCAGGGCGATCACCACTCACACCTCCGAATGCTTAGTGATATAGGAGGTACTAAAGTACTATAGTAGTGCTAAAAGGACACTTTGCACGTTAAATCTTAATTTGTCCTTTAAAAATATTTCACACATATTACTGCTTCCACTGCTTGGGGTCACTTTGGTCATCATCCTATGAACCTACATTGATTTTTTTTTAATTTTTTTTTCTGCAGCAAATCACACAAGTTTCAGCAGCAAATAAATTGTCCTGTTCTCCTCTATAACTAAACCAAACCTCCTGCAAATGTTTTCCCAGAAGACTTGGATGCTCTCATGTAATTACCACCTTGTCTGCATGAACAAATGAGTGATATCTGGAACAGTTTGCTGAAAATATGCAATGTTTGAAGTGTGAAACTATAGAAAAAAATTACATTTTTTCGTATATTTACAAGGAATTAAAAGTCAGACACAGGAGACATTAACAGGCATGCTAACAGCTTTGGGAAAAATAATAATAATAACACTAATCTATTGCTATGTACCTTAGTGCCACAAGGGCGTTATTATGATGATGACTCATGGTGCTTGCCACAGGACATTGTAGGGAATGAACCACAAGGTGACTAGGAGTCCCCTCAGAGAAGTTCATATGACTTATAGACGGCTGTGGAGTCCATCATTGGTAAAGGATTGCCTGGGCAGATAATTTAGGTCCTTTTCCTTTAGATGATGCTCTGTCTTTTGTGCATAGCAAGCAGAGTAAATGTGGAGCTCTTCAAGGGAGGCGAGTGCTTTCTGTGTGTGTCAAGAGGAATGTGACCAGCAGATCGAGGGAGGTTCTCCTCCCCCTCTACTCTGCTCTACTGAGACCACCTCTGTAGTGTTGTGTCCAGTTCTGGGCTCCCCAGTTCAAGAGAGGCAAGGAACTACTAGAGAGAGTCCAACAAAGATGATGAGGGGACTGGAACATCTCTCTTATGAGGAAAGGCTGAGAAACCTGGGGCTGTTTAGCCTGGAGAAGACTGAGAAGGGATGTTATCAATGCTTATCAGTGTCTAAAGGGCGGGTGTCAAGAGGATGTGGCCAGTCTCTTTTCAGTGGTGCTCAGCGACAGGACAAGGGGCAATGGGCACAAACTGGAACGCCGGATGTTCTACCTAAACATGAGGGAAAACTTCTTTCCTGTGAGGGTGACAGAGCCCTGGAACAGGCTGCCTAGAAAGATTGTGGAGTCTCCTTCTCTGGAAACTTTCAAGACCTGCCTGGGCACATTCCTGTGCAACCTGCTCTGGGTGACCCTGCTTTGACTAGGTGATCTTCAGAGGTCCCTTCCAACCCCTACCATGCTGTGATTCTGTGAGACCCTCCCAGGACATACCATGGTTTTCTTGAAGCATGGGTATGCTCAAAAGTTGGTGAAGTGCCGGTCCCAGGATCACGCTGCTTGTCCTTGTGCAAAGACACCAGAGATCCTTTATCCTCCTTCCCTCTGAGCATCCCATTTTAGTTCTGCCACTGATATTTATTTCTTTGGGCTGCATTAGGGACTGGCAATCCAAATGATGGATCACAGCCCTTGTGTACAATGTGCAGACATGGGATGAAACTACAGAAGTTGCCTTAAATGGAGTATTATCTAGACAATAAGTTCACCCTAGGGAAAATAAAACAAAAAATGAACACAAAACAAACAAACAAACCCTCACAAAATAAAGGTGTTCTTTACACAGTTTGGCTGAGCTGAGTTAGCTCAGGTGGAGTTTACATACAGGGTAAGTTTTCTTGGGAATTAACTGAGAGGTTGGCAGCAGGGAAAATTGTCTACCTGTCGTCTTATTAACATAGGTGTGAGGGGACTTTTTCCTATGTTTTTTGCTGATAGTGGCACTTTTGCAGCCTATGGGCATTACTTTGGCGTACAGATAAATAGCATAGTATGGATGAATAGTCCCATGGTCTGTAAGGTGGTATGAGGCCAGAGGCTGCCTTAGCCACTTGCCTTCCCCTTCCCTTAGGATGCAGCCCTCTTGTTGCAGTGGTTTCACCACACCTGACGATGCTCCTTAATGCTCAGTGCAAACAGCTCATCATCTGCTCCACAAGGAGTGATGAGCAGCTGAGCAGGACTGTGGCTCTCCTCTCTCACCAGGACTTGTGGTTGGCTCCAGGCAGGAGCTGATCTACCTGGTCTGTGAGGCTGTGCAGGAAAGTCTGGCATAAGAGGGTGGAAACTTCATCCCCTGACTCAATTAAAACTCATCTGCATGAAAGTGCTGACTGCAGGGAAGAGCCCTGAGCTGGAGGGAAGAGGAGCAGCTGGGCTGCCTCAATTGCATAGTCATTTATTATTTATTCCCCACGCAGCCCTTACCTGTCACTGGGTGCAGCCAGCACACTGCACGTGCAGAAAGGCTGTAGGAGTGACACAGGCTTTCCAGGTAAAAGTGAAAAAGATAGCTACAGGATCCCAGTTTGAAGCAAGGTTTTAAGAGCTCTGGTATGTTCATGACCTAAAAATGTTGGCCCGGAGCAGGAGTCCACATTGAACCACTTGCACAACTGGCTGGCTGAGTCAAGGTTTACCAAGAAAGACTTTTCCTGAGTGCGGAAGGGGTTGCAAATCTGTAAGGTTTAAGACATCTGTGGCCAGTGAATCCTTTAGACTAAAAATAATGCATAATACTGAAAACTGTGTCACATCCCTGTGGTCAGCTTCAGCTCCATTGCTCAGAGGATGCTCCGACCAACCATCTCAAAGCTCCGACACTCTCCGCTCCTGCTTTGTAAATAGTGGGGATAATGCTGGGAAGCTGAAACATTTTGAAGCTGGCAAGTGGTTTATATTCTGGCCAAGAAAAGGCATGCAAAGAGTTACAAGGGGGAAAGTCAAACATAGTGAAAAGTATGCATTGGGAATGCCCTCTTCTTGGGCATCAACATCAGAAGGCAGGGAGTGCTCGAGATGTTCTGCTTCCCTTTGTATTTGAAAAGATTTAGATCTCTATTATTTTTAAGAGAGAAAACAATACGTGACATAAACCAGCACAGCCTCCATTCTAGTGAGGAAGCCAGTCTGTCCAGGAAAGGACTTTCTTATCTCAGGATATAACTGAAATCAGGCCTCCGAGGCCAGCCGCTCTCAGAGAGGTGATTTAGGCATCTGCCGGGTACTACCCTGGTTGGTTTAAAATGTGGCGTTGGAATTAGATTTAGTTCTAACTGCATGGCTCAAGCACCAAGTGTTTTGAGGTTAAGACGCGGCGTTCCCAGCTTTAAAGTTCGCCTGAGAGTTACGGCTTGATGTTGTAAATGGACTTAAGGACCGTAGGAGACGGTTTTTCATTTCAGCCCTGATACAGTAAGCCACTTAAACACTTGCTTATGTCACACTGAAATAAAAGGGATTTATGGACACAGCTTTGTGCTTTGCTGAATCAGAGCATTTTTGCTGAGCGCTGTTTAGAGGAAGCATGAGAAATAACCTGTGCAGATGTCCCCGGGTGATGCAGGAGCCCGAGCAAGGCTGGAAAGCGCTGTGTGGAGGAAGCAAGGAGCCCCCGGGCAGGCCAGGAACTCTTTTGTCAGCTCTCAAGACAAAACAGGGAAGTCACCAGGTCACTCAGCCTTTAGCTCGCCTTAATTTTTATCCCATCGCTCCCCGTCGGCATCCACACAATGGGCCAGGTCGCGCCTTTCACAGCTCACTTCTGCTGGGGTGACGCTGCGGCTGACACCATCCCACCTCCTTTCTTGCTGAGGACTCTTGCTTTCTAATTACTGAAACTGTTTTTTTTCCTCTCCTGACAAATGAGTGCTTGCAGAAATGATCACAACACTTGATGAAACCCCCCTTAAACACATGCCCTGTGCAAATCTCCCATGCAATGGGTAATGTCAAGCTCCTCCAAGAGACGGCAGCACTCCCTTCCTGCAGGACAGGAGAGGTTTTCAAGAGCTGTATCTGTAACTATGGTTTCAGCAATTTCATCTCCATTCCCTAGCCTGTGGGTAAGGGTATTGATTTTTCAAGGGATGGGATAAAGAGGCTCACAGCGAAAGCCAATGGTCTTGGACGCGATATGTTCCTCTGGTCCTACCAAACCTGTGGGAGATGCTGCATCATTGTCAGCATATGTTTTCTGGCCACTCAATCCAGTTACACACTAGGCATGTACTTCACAGAGCCTCAGAGCACTTCTGTAACAGAGAAACTCATGCTGCATTAGAAGGTGGAGTCTGGTTATGCATCAGCCATCATCTACTTCTCTTCATATCACCATTATCCACATCTACAGCATCTTTCCTGGGCCCATTTTTTCAGCTCCAAAGGTCCATTTGCTGTCAAGTTCCCTTGAAAGGGAATGCTAAAAAGGATGCTCCTATTCCTTTGAATATGCAACATTTTCATTCTCCTACAGAAGTACTGCTGGAAGATAGCAGATGCTTGAGGATACAGCTGGGATCCCCTTCCTAGGGAAAAAACAACTGGCTTACAGCTAACTTCTCCTGCTCCAGAGCACCAAATAGCCCTTCCAATGAGAAATTATCACATGTTGAATGGCAGAAGCATTGTATAATGGGTTCCTACACATTATAGTGAGGAACATTGGTACTTCTGTATTTGCTTATTTCAGAAAGCTCAGCCCCTGTGCTGTACTGTATTGCTGAGCTTTACAGACAGGGCAGGCAGTACAGACTGATACTCTCTATGCCAGAAGCCTTGTGCCAAATTAAAATAATTTTTCTTTGTCTTAGGAAATTAATTACAAACCAGACTTTCCACTATTGGTTTAGGAAAGGTGGAAAATAAATGACAGAAATGAGGACTGTATTCAGAAACAACAGTTTCTCCTGACTGTCTCCCCATCCTCAAAGCTCTGATCCACTGAGGCTCAGGTGGAAGCCAGACTGCTGGATATGGCCCATTCTAGTGAAGAGGAAGAGCGGAGGAAGCAAGTGCACATGAAGGCTTTAGACCTGGACCGCAAGATGGCACAAGCAGTGTGCAAACCACGGTGACGTGCATGCCAGGGCAGGGCAGCGTGAAAGCCTCGGGGCTGGGACAGATGAACCAGATTTGAACCAACAGTCATCTCACTCCTATTCCTCAGGGATTGTTCCCACTGAGACACAACCATAGGATATGATGCTTAAGGATATGGAGTAGTAGTGGCCCTGGTAGAGTTAGATAATGGTTGGACTTGGTGATCCATAATGTCTTTTCCAACCTTAGAGATTCTGTGATTCTGTGACTGGAAAAATGAGCAAGCCCTGAGAGCAGGCTCCTCTGGAGAGAGCCTCACCTACTCCCCAGCTGCCTGGCCAGTGCTTCTTCCCACCAAATGCAGAGTCAGCTGTGGCTGTGTCCTCTCTCCCCAGATGCCCATTCAAGGGTTGGCCATGAAGCTCAGCTCTTTGCACACTATCTCACAGCCATCCTCATCCCAGTCATGGTCAGTATTATTTATTAGGTGCTGATGCAGAACAGAGACTGGAGACTGTGAATATGTGGCATAAAAAAGAAGGACAGTCCATTCCTCCAGGATCCTGAAGTGTGAGTGTAGGACAGGAGATGACAGACGGATGCAGGCAAGCAAAGAGACAGTGCTGGTCAGTGCAACAGAGAGCTGTTTGCAAGACCAGCCCCAATTCAGCAAAGTTAAGCACTGCCACGTGCACAAAGTAAACCATGCAGACATTGAAAACACACTACTTTTCTGCCTCTCTTTCCCTACGAGCTTAGGAGTTGTCAGGTTGAGAAGGCAGTAAGAAGTGGTCAAGTGGGAGCAGGATGTTTAATAGTTTATTGCAATCAGCAGGCTGTCATCTCTCCCTAGCTCCTTTCTGCAGGTCTGTCCAAATGTCGGGCAAAGCCACACTGATTTTTGCGTGTGCAGCACAGTAATTGCCTCCCATACAGGCAGCGAGCGTTTAGGAAATATTCTGCCTCCAATTATAATTTCTGATTTGAGTCACGGAAGAATACACCATATTCCTCTTTATTTCTGCAGTCACTGGCTAATGAAATGTTCCAAGCCTATTTATAGTACTGCTATTGTAAATAGTATTTGCATTTGGTGCCTTTGAGTTACTTAGTGTGACGGTGCTTTCACCAGGAGAGTTTTTCGTTTTGAAAGGGAAAGGTTCCCTTTGGAGCTGTTTCCTCCCGTCGCCTTCACTGTTTGTGTTGGATGGAGCGGTTCTGTGGACAGTTGCTGATAATTTAGTGACAAAGTGACAGGCGCGCGGGGATTAGCTGAGCGTGGTGCAGGTTTTTGGGCTGTGTCACAGACAGTTTATACGATTCTCTGAGACAATGTTTGGAGTTACAGTGAAGATGAATAGAGAGGAGGGCAGTCACCACAACAGTTCAAGCCGCAGAGCAAAGCAACCGCCAGCCTGCTTTCCCTAGGAAGCCCGTTGTGTAAATATTTGTGTAGGAGCCTCCAAAGGAGATTTAAAGGCTTGTGATCAAGGTAACTAAAACGTCCTTTCCTTGAGAAAATCAGCTATGATCTGGAAGATCCCACGAGTAGCCACAGGAGAGATTTCCTTTCTGTAGCATACCTATATTGGAGTGAGCAAGCATGTACGCCAGGTCTTGTTGTCACCGATGGATCTCAAAGCATTTTGCAAAGGAGGTCAGCATCACTTTTCCCATCCTCAAGGTGCAGAAGCCAAGGAGCAGAGACAGTACGTATGCCTTGTGTACAATCAACTCCTCTGCACACTAAGCCAGCACCTCATCCACACAAACACGTTCCTTCAGATCTTCACATGCCTTACAAGCACCATCTGTGTTTGTGTGTTGAGGATATATTATCCCTAATTGTTACACACTCGTGTATATACATGACAGAGCTTTTTAAGAGTGCTCGCTTTCAGCTCTTCAAGCGCTCGGGGGTCATGCCGCATGGGCAGGCACTAAAAGAAGTGGCAGATTTTCAGAAAAACGTGACGTTCTGAGCTGTTTGGGGGGGTGGAATCTGTTCTCTATTTTGGCACATCATTTCCATCTGAGTTCGTGGTAAGTCTGGCCCGTGAAATGCATGTGGACCATTTTCACACCCAGCATGTGTGCAGCTCCTTGCCATATGTAGGAACTGTTAGCGCTCAGGAGTGCGTAACATGGTCTCATCTCTTTGTATGTCTTGAGAAGCATCAGAAATTTGGTGGGGTTGAGGTGGATACAGCATGCTGACTGTTGGAGGACTCTGCTGGGCTGAAGTCTAGAGCCTGGATCCAGGTATGGGACAAACCATGTGCAAGCAGCTAATCAAGCAGCAGGCACAGACATGGAGCCTACCTGGGAATTGTCTCACCTAACTTGAAACGTCTGAAAGTTCTTTCTGCTTTGAGCATCGAGGGCATCTCTGAACTAGATACATAGTATTTTAGTTTCTGGAGTTAGGGTGGAGGGTTCTTGCCCTCCAGAAGGAAACTGGGGTCTGTGTTAGTACAAGAAAAGTCACTCAGAGCTCACAGTGAAACCCAGGACTTGATCATGAGCAAACTCCCCCACTTCCCCACCACATCAAGGGGCTTTCTCTTCTGCCAACAGCTCTGCTCAACCATTGCTTCTTATCTCTTTGCTGGGATTTTGCTTTTCCACAGTGAAGGGAAGGTCATGCCTTTGTGCCTCTTAGCTCTCTGTTCCTCCCATCCTTCTCTTGGTAAGAGCCTCGGGAGAGGAGAATCTCAGTTCACTCCTTCTAGTTTTCCTCCATCCAAACTCTGGTGTTGCTCAGCTCATGCTTAGACAAACTCCTGCTCTCATGTTCCTATCTACAGGTCTTTGGGGTTGATTGCCCTTCTCTGATTACACAGAGGAGCAGAAAAGGTGCCCTGGCTTGTCCCCTGAGAGCTGGCCACAGCCCAAATCACAGTGCAGCAGATACCACAGATCAGCCAATTTGCAGAGCACCAGAAGCAGCATCTTTAGCACAGTCTTGTGCTAAATCAGTTCCTTCTTGCTGTGCTTTGAAATGTTCTCATTTCTTGCTCTGACAAACTAGCAGAGTTTGTATTGATCTGATGACATGAAAAAGCACATAGTGTGGACTTCAGAAACCTGGTGGAATAATAAGACAGAAAGAAGCGAGGGCAGGACCATCATATTTTAGCTTGTATCAAGTAGAAAGCCTGTCTTCTAACTTCTTTTCTTTCTCTTGGAAGGCATTGTTTGTTTCTAATGGAAATGAAAAGTCCTAATGCTGGGCATCCTGCCTACAGAAGGAAATACTGTAGCACATCTCCAACCGTGTATGTTGTGGTCTTCTGAGTTTCTAGCTTTTGTCACCCATGACAGAGCTTGGAGCTTCCAATTCCAAAACCAAGGCTCCTTCACCACCTGTGTTGGTACCTGGGGCTGGAAGCAGGGGCCAGTACTGGGTCTCTTTTTCCCCCCAAGGCTGTGCAGTGGCTGATGAACCCGCTCCAGCTCCTGCAGCAGCTCTTCAACCTCTCTTGTGCAAAAAAGCCTAGGAGGAAACAGCCTGCAGGCCACTAGCTGGGATCATTAGCCTGTAGCATGAACCTTCAAACCACCGAGAGGCATAGAAACAAGGTGGCACTAAAGAAATAAAGTATGTGCCTTGCTGTGTGCTCACACACTGTGTGATTAAACTATAAAAACGATTGTGATCTTTGACAGCCACTTTGCCAATGGACACAAATGTTGGGGACAAGTTGATGTGACAGCAGTGTGCTTTCCCTCTCCCTTTTCTGCCAGCGATGTTGATGAAATGCCTTGCAATTAGTCAACCATCACATGCTGCATTTCAGAGTTTCACTTTATTCAGGTACTTCATGTTACCAGCTGTTTGCATTTGGGATTTCTTTAAGCAGGAAAAGCAGTAAGGGGATATAAAACTCTGGGTTGGAAAAGCCTGGCAAGCTAAAGAAGCTCCACATGGAAAGCAAGCGCTTAGCTGACACACTAAAGCACAAAGTCAAACATCTCACAGAATTTTCCGTGTCCCCCTTTTTCACCTTCTTTTATTCTTATTTCAACTTCGTTATAACCGATGGAGTGTAAAACCTGAGAGTTGGACTGTGCTTCCATCCCTGCCATCGCACGTTACTGCCACCATAAACTCACTGCTTTATCTCGTGCCTTGGATAAATCCATAATAAAACTGGAATATCAATGCGTAGTCACTATCTTGGGGATGCAGCAGACATATGACAGTAAGAGGCTGGGAAATATGCTGAAGCAGAGCTCAGCTGCTCGAAGTTTTATCTGCTGGGGAAGCTCAGCAAAGCAAGCCCGCGGTGCCCTGCGCCCGCATGAACGCGACCCGCACGACTCTTAACGCCAGGCAGGGCAAACCATTGCAAAGCCCCTCTGCGAGCCTCTGGCGTAGCTTTACAACTGAGCCCAAAGCTGTTTAATACAGACTTCATAGAGAAAAAAAATCTCACTCACCAAGTAATATACCTTAGAAGAAGCCGTATTTTGCATAACATTACTTGCCGGAGGAAACTCTCATAAGAAGACAGTTTATTGCTGTGGCGGTAACTGGCTGACATTTATGAGAAGCCTTGTTTTACAAGGCTTTCCTTTGGCTGCAGTGCCAGGGCTCCAGTTGTGCTCACGGAAAACAAGAAGGAAAGCGATGTTATTTAGCGTGCACGAGGTGTGCTGGTGTGAATAACAACGGGAGTAAAGTCTGCTTGAATTGCATGGGACTGTGCATTTGTGCATTCCAGGACTGTAAAATATTTTTTTTTTTTGGGGGGGGGGGTGAGTTGAAATGAAAAGCTCATTTTGACTGAAGTTGTCTCGTAATAAACTCCATATCTTGCATAGCCAGCTTGAGGCTTAATAGAGTTGTTGGCACATCTGGTTTTTGCTATGGGGAAGAAGGCGGAGCAGAGTAAGACCTGGTCTCTCCTGGCCCCAGGAAAAGGGAGGTGGATATGGGGCAGAGATGGCAAGGAGTACAGTAGCACCCAGGAGAACCTCCTGGGCTCCTGTGCTAGAGCTGGCAACTGGCAGGGTGAGGGCAATGCTGCTGGAGGTGGCCAGGGTTGTAGATCCCATGGAATGGTCACACACTGCCTGGCTCTCAAACAGGCAGATTTCGTTCATGGTGGGGCATCCACCACCACTTCCTGGTTGCCAGTGCATCCAGCCCCTTCGAGCCACATGAGCAGGTGATTTTCAACCCATAGTTCTAAAGCAGAAAGCTGAGCTGTCCTCAGTTAACCCCCCCATCCCACATCTCCCCACTCTGCAAGGCAGCTTTGCATCCGGGGCTCAGATCAGCTGGTGCTGGTGTGGAGAGGTGATGGGTGAGAGCAGAAATGCCCAGGGTACCGCAGCAGCCACATCCCCAGCAGCTGGTACCCTCCACTGCCAGGCTTCTGTGAACCCTCTACTCCCTTCTGGTGATGCTTTAGGACTTGCCACAGCGAGAAATATTAAACTGAGCTGGAGATCCATGCAGAGCTCAGGAAGGTGCCTTGGCTGGAGGGTGGTGTGTCCCCGGGGGACTGAATCATGCTGTGGGGCTGAGCTGGGGCCATGCTACCGTGGCTCCAAGCGTGCGTGAGTGTTCTGGGGCGAGCCCACACCAAGGGGACTGCCTGCGTGCTGCCTAAGTCGTGCTGAGGAAGGGATTTCCAAGATCTAAAGAGGCTTAGGCTGTCCATATCCCATTAGCAGGTAGTGGGATTTTGCTTGTGCCTGTGTGTGCTGAAAGGCTTTCCAGGACTGAGTTGGGATCCATAACACTGCAAAGCAAAGTTGCTCCCCGATTACGGTGCTTTGTGTAAGAGGAGAGCCAGGAAAGTGTTTGACCAAATGTAGAGGAGTTTCCTCAGGCCATGGCTCATTTATTTCTTAGCACCCCAATCTATCCTTGAAAGTCTTATATAATTCTTTTATACATAAAAGTTTTACTGAAATTATTTGTTAACAGCTGTAATAAACTATACTAGTATGGAAGCGCCTTTGGACCAGTATAATAATATCACAAGTGGCTCCTGTGGTACATCAGATGGTGACGTTTCTAGCAGGGCCCATTGTGACAGGACAAGGAGTGATTGTTTTAAACTACAAGAGGAGAGATTCAGATTAGATATAAAGACAGAATTTTTTACAGTGAGGGTGGTGAGACCCTGGCCCAGGTTCCCCAGAGAGATGGTAGATGCCCCATCTCTGGAAACATTCAAGATCAGGTTGGATGGGGCTCTGAGCGACCTGCTGTAGTTGAAGATGTCCCTGCCCATGGCAGGGGGGTTGGACTAGGTGGCCTTTAAAGTTCCCTTCTAACCTAAAGCATTCTGTGATTCTGTGATCTTAAATATGACACCACAAATAGGACAAGCCCATTTTGGGATTCAGGCCCAAACAAGTAGCTGGTGCAACCCCAGGGAGCACCATCAGCAGAGCCCGGGGAGGAGCCTTGCTTTCTCTGCACTACCTCCAGGATGGTCAGCCCCAGCTCTTGAGGGGTTTGGGGAAAACTTGTTTGGATGTCTCCTCCAATGGCTAAACTGGCTGTGAAGTTGGAAGCCGTGGTATGAAATGTTGGGGTCCCCGTGCTGCAAACCATCTCCCTGGCCCCATTCTTCACACTGGAACAACTTCCTCCCTGCAGCTGCATCCAAGCAGATGCTACACACCGCTCCATGACAGTTACTGGGGTGGCTTTTCTTTTTCTCCTTCCAGCCTTGTCTTTCTGCCAGTGCCAAAAGAAGGGGGATTAACTTAAAACCAAACCAAACCAAAACTTAAAAAAATACCCACCACAAACCAAAAGCACCGCAGCAAATGCAAACCTCCAGCTTGTGTGGTGGGAGCCATCAGCCACGTGCCGAGCTGGAAAGCCGAGTGCCCTGACACACGTGCCTCTTCTCTCTTGCAGATGACGGAGGGCCGCAGATGCCAAGTGCACCTCCTTGACGACAGGAAGCTGGAGCTCCTCGTTCAGGTAGGAACTGCGCTGTTTCGCCGTGCGACAGTTTGCTCCGGCTGCGGATTTTTGCCAGGGTGGGGAGACTAAAGGGGTTCCAGCTGGTTTGCTCAGCTTCACACCATGATTGCCTGCAGAGCTCAGGGAAGCTGCATTAGTGCTGGGTGGGAAGGATCTGCAAAGACATATCTGTGAGAAGGACTAATTCAGGACATATTTTGCTTTATTCTGTGCCAGAAGTGTCCCGGTCACTGCTGGTGAGATAGAAAAGCAGCTCTGATCATTTTGGACGCTGATACAGTATCACTCTAGCTATTTTTTGAGGTGTTTCTTAGCTTTGAGAAATGTATTGCATATGTTTAAAATACGTCCAGCATTTGTTTTTATCTTCTTTACTTGCCATCCTAAATTGCTGGGGTACGATGCCGGTTTCCACACAGGAGGTGGCTCTGTCCCATGCACCCACCTGCACTGGGAGCATGGCCAGCAGTGGAAGAGGCTGCAGTGGTGGTGCCATGGGAAGGCATTGCTTCAGACATTACAGAGGTTGTAAAGCGTGTCAAATACAAATATGCACTAAAATAAGTCTGTGCTCCATCTGCCTTTTTTATTTTTTTTTTAATGGAAAATTAGGAAAAATTAGAATCATGTGCTGGCTGTGTGATGATGGGCTGATGGAAGCTGTAGCATCCTACAGTTTTCTGACAGCTTTTTCTCTAGTCTCAGGGATCACCAACGGGTTAATATCAAGAATTAGAAGAATGTCTTTCCTTTTACAAAGGCTGCCGGCCAGCCAGAGGCAGCCCAAGAAGCAGGAAATGAAACTTCCCATAACCCAAATCCCTCAGCTGCAGCTGATAAGCTGGGAGCGGGGCAGGATCCAACCCAGCACAGGCAAACCTGAATGGGGATTGCTGCAGGAGACTTGAATCGCCGGAAGCACATTCAGCCTCGCTTTCTGGAAAGTTGCTTAAAAATACCATTAACAAAATGTTAGTGGGTAACGTTATTTTCAAGTACATAGTCACAGAGGAGGTGAAATCCCTCAGCTTCCCGTGACGCTTAGTGTGGGTCAGAGCGCCTGGATAACCATGAACGAACCAGGCCAGGGCTGGAATGAGAAGAGCTAAATCAGGATGACTAATTAAAACAAAACCCCATACCGATGGTCTCCACGTGGTGAGCATCCCAGCGCCCGGCTGCACTGGGCTTACTGATGCTTAGCAGCTGGCTGGGGGAAGTTCAGCCACCTTCATCATAAGGACACACCACTTGGCTTCCTATTTCATATAAATGCCTTTTTAAATTGTTCTGAGTTCAGTTAAAAACAAAGGGGCTATTGGAGAAGAGCTCTGCTAAAGCATTGCTTAATTAATTAATAAACACAGCTTAAAATATACTGGTAGAAATCTATGTAAGCTGCCCCGGCCAACCTGCTTATTTGGGTTTTTATCAGTAACATCAAAAAAACACAGTGAAGATGATGGTTGAGGAGGTTGGCTTGGAAAGCTCTGTCTCCACTTCTGAGTGAGCAGAAACACAATCATGTGATGTTAATTTTTTTAAGTGTTTGTTCACTCCTTCAGTGGGAATTTCTCATAATCAATATAGGAAACAAATTGATCTGTAAATCACACTAACTAGTTCGCAAGTGACCCGTGGCTGAATTTTATTCATACAATAAATCATTTTACTGTTTTCTAGTAACGTATGAATAGGGCAAGCCAGAAGGGGTGATTATGAAAAGTTCATACCTGCAAAGAGCAGTAACCTCTGTTGCATGCAGGCTGACCCAGCTCGCTGAGCAGCACCATACCCCTATGTGTACAGGATTGTCCACTGAGGCATCTCAGGTGCTTTTCTGGTTAAATGAGGCTTTTCAATGCTGTTAGGCGTTCAATGCTCTGGGCGATAGTAAATAAATTAGGTGGAACGGACAACAGAGGAAGAGGACGTTTGGCTTCAAGTATGTCTCCAATATTGATACTCTTTGCAGACATGGGCACAACGCTTTGATTTGCCTGCCTGTAAAGTGTGGGCAAAGCCACCAGCTTTGGGGTGGTCCTAGGGCTGTTCTGCTTGGGGCAGGAGTGGGCTGATGCTACCTAGATGAGTAGCATCTGGGTAGCATCAGCCCCAGATCACACCCCAGTGGGTCTTCAATCATCTAGACTCCCCCCAGAAGCAGCATACACTTTCCAAGGGAAATATCAGCAATGGACCCATATTGGTTGTAACTTGTGAGATTTCAGATAAAAGTTGCTTTGTAAGTTCTAAGCACTATTATTTTTATTATTCCCTTACCTCATAGCTGAACTGAATAAGAAGCTGTAAATAAAATGTTCATCCACCCCTGAGCTTCTGGCTGTCACTTCAAAGCTATATTTTTCTGTGGGGATCTTGCCTTGGGCTGAAACAGAGGCTGATTTTCTGGTTTATGCCATAAAAGAGGCTCCTTCATAGCTGTGTTAGGCCTTAACACCTAGACCTGAGTTGGCTTGAGTTGCTCAGGAGCCTGGGGTCTTAAATTTTCCTGTGAAATTTCCTCCTTCCCACCAAGCTCAGCTTTTCCTGGAAGCTTTTCCATAGCTAATCTCACACTGCAATGGCAAGTTTAGGAGAGACTGCTGGGAATCAGTAGAACTGATTTCTCTGCCATGGGTGAGAGGAAAATAACATCTTAAGAGAGATCTGGCTTTACGCAGCCTTGTAGCGCTTCTGTCTGTGATACCAAGTGCTCTGCTTAGAGAAGGGTTCAAGGGTCCTGATGATGTATTTGGGGGGGGGGGGGGGGAAAAAAAGACAGAAAAAGGTGGGTCGAACCAAAGGGGGTGGAGGCAGGGGGGGTGATGGGG
>WUAM01000275.1:572553-596489 GCA_024336885.1 Actenoides hombroni
ACTTCTAGCTAGAGACGTCGTGAGGAGAGGTGTGTTAGGATGTGTTGAGGTGGGGGGGGGGGGAGGGGGGGGGGGGAAATAATGACAGAAGAAGCTGGGTCTGATCAAAGGAGATGGATGCAGGAGGGCTCATGGAGCACCTTGAAACTGCTTAGGCCGGTGACTCTGGGGAGCTTAAATTATTTCCTCTCCTGCTGCCTTGAGTGCTGCTGGGCAGAAACAGATGCATCTGGGAACAATCAGGGTGTTTGCAAAAAGCAGTGTATTAAGCAAATGTACTCCCTTTTTTTGTCTGCAAATTAGCTGTGATCAGTCTCCAGGGTTTATGAATATGTCGTTTGAAACATATCAATTGATGGTTAACGAGGACCGTACCTCAGGCTGCAGGAGGACAGCGAGTGGTAACGGTGCTCCTGCGGTTGCTGGCGGGAGTCAGCCTTGGCTCTGAGCAAGAGCTCTGCCAGACCAGATTGAAATGTTTCAACACCACAGATTCTCTCCCGAAACTACAAAGATCCCTTGGACTGGCCACACAGCCATTGCCAGTGGGACCCCCTCATGCACATGTGTTTTACTTGCATTACTGAGACCCAAAAGTAAGATTTTGCCTCAGGGGCAGCAATTATAACCCCTTTCTGTGAATGCTGACTTGCTTCGGTGTTGGCACGTAACTCAAGGGCTTGGGGTTACCGCCATCAGGAAAGTGATCTTGGGTTTAGTCAGTCAAAGGGTGTTGACTAAAGTCTTTTCCTCCCAAGTTGAGCAGCTGCAGAGCGGGTACAGCAGCAGCTAAGGAAAAGCAGAAACACAGGCTTTGCGGATAAAAGAAAGCCCTCCCCATGTGTTTTGTCAGATAAATGCTGAAATTCAGAAGGGCTAATCATAAACGGAGACAGAGGAGGATCATATGGAAATCTCCTCCTGAGGGTCTGAAACTCAAAGCCTGTTTGATTTGGGATTAGGAAGAAGAGTTGCATTTGGTATGTGTTTCATTTGATAAATGCCTGTTGATGATCTGGTGTGTGTGGCAAGTTTACATAGGATATTTTTTTGACAGCGTTTTCTTTCTGAGCAGGAGCAGAGTGTGGCTCCTTGGATCTTCTTACAATCTGTTTTTTCTCCCATTTCTGTCTGATGCATGTTCAGTTTCAAATACACGTTGGCTGGGGTTTTTTTAAGTGTTTTGCTTTACCCAGTTAATCCTTTTCAGCAAGTGAGTCCCTTTTCTTGCTTCTGGAAAATGGATTTGCTCACATTCCCCACTCTCAGCCTCCCTGTCTGTTATATTATTTCCCTGTGACCGTGTATCATTTGTCTGTTGCACATGAAAGGTTTGCGTTGCTTTATTTAAAGACTTGGGTAATTGGCAATTCGTTCCTTTTCATGTGGGTTTTTATAAACAAGGCTTTTTTCCGGGCTGGCTGAGTTGGGCTCCCGAGTCCTATGCTGGCTGCCGGTGCCTGTTATCTGACAGAGGCTCCAGCAACTGTCATCCCAAAGTTTTAAGCCTCCTAACACTTTCTCTCTGGAAGAATTATTTCAGGAGTAGAGCTCATCCAAGGCTTGTAGCAGAGGTGTCTGTGGGGTCTGGAGGGCTCCAAAATTTGATTGTAGAAAATAGCTGTGCCTTTTGTTTTTAACCTTCTCCCCAAGGAGCACTGAGCCTGATTTGGAAGAGTCAGGGAGAGCCGTGTGGGTCAGCACCACACTAATCTGCAGGTATTTGTGTAGTTAACCCACCTGGATGGCCATGTTATCACTTCTTAAGCAACACTGGCTACCCAAACAGCTCAGGGTAAGCTAGGTAATCTTGCAGCATTTTTATCTCCCAGCTCCGAAGCAAGTGCATCCAAAGCCACGTGAACAGCGATGCCTGTGTACACACAGCCAAAATTAATGGATGCACCACACATCCCTTTCCAGGCTTTTTGCCTTGTGCACCAACTCTGCTTTGAGCAGGTCAGGAGTCCTTTAAAAGCCCGTGACTTGTCTCCAGAGTTCCTGCCGTGCTTCTGTATCTCATCCCTAGGAACTATTCCAGACTGGGAGATGCTGTTAGCTGTGAGCCAGCGCTGGGCTGGCGAGATGCCTCATGGGCTACTGACTCACGGCTGCATGGATGGCTGTCACCAGCATGGCCGTCCCGGTGGAAATTCAGAGCACATGGGTGTCACTTGCTCCTCCAGGTTCAGCTTCACTGGGGCCAGGCTGAGGCCTGCTTGCCTGAGGAAGATACAGCCTTTTTTTAGAGCAATAACTCCACTAATACTGGTTAGAGGGAGAAATAAAGTGTTCCGCTCTCCTCCCAGGATGCTGTTAGAGTTTTTGCAGTATTTTCAGGGCTGCTCATGGTCAGGATATTGCAGTCAGTGGGAGTTTACCTGCATTTTCTTGCTGCCTCACTTCTGTATGCCGGCAAGCAGGGTGGTAACCTGGGCTTCAGGAGGTACTGAGGATGGCACCTGCCTGCCACCAAAATCAGAGGCTTTCTGCTTTTGGATAGAGGTTTTGAATGAGGACCACAGCAATATCTCCCACCCTTTTAACAGGATAAACAACCCCCAGGACGGGCTGAATCTCCCCTGGACAGCCACAAATATTGCAGAAAAATGGGGTCCAGCCCTGCTCCACTGCTGAAACTGGAGTTTCCTTTAAAAGCACCAGCTCTTGGGCTGATGCAGAAATGCATCTACACGGCCATGACCGTAAATGGAGACATTTGGGTGCCAGTAGCTGTCCTCGCCATGTGGGAGAGACAGCTCAGTTCCCTGCAGAGCTTGCAGGCTCTGCTCCAAAAGTGCTTTTAACCGTCACTGTGGAAGGCGGCAGCAGACAGTGCTGGGCTGGGAGCGAGGAGACAGGAGCGGGCAAGGGGGTGAGTACTACCCTGCCGGCCCCAGTGCCCTCCCTTACACCCTTGCTGGAGCAGCACGGTGAATATTTTGCTGGGATTGCTTACTGGGCATGTCCTATTGGGTATGGAGAGCTGGGATGTGCTGGCAGTGATGCCCTTGTTGAGTGTCTGAGGGCAGGTCCATGCAACCCCACTTCCCACCCAGCCTCTCCATACCTGCAACAAAGCCATTGGAAAGTGTCCCTTCATCTTAATGCAAGGGCTCAGCGCTGGCTTGACAACTGTCCTCTGAGTAGCTTTGCATGTTGTGGGTTAGTGTGTTGCTCCTCTCCCAAAAGAAAAAAGCACGCTTTCCTTAGGACAGATAAATAACTGGAGAACAGGCTGAAATCAAGTGGAGTTTTCTACTAGAAATCTAGCAGGATCCAGTTCCTTGCACTGAGAGAAATGTTCAAAAATTGGATTTGGGTCATAATTTAAAATGGGTTGGAGACAAAGGTGTGCTCAGATCTGCCTTCTGGAAAGGAGGATTCATTTTCTCTAACCAACTGCGACACTGGGACTCTGGTATAAGTCTGATCTCAAAAATGAATCCTGATTTACTACAGCAAAAGTAAGACCATAATCACTCTAAGTATTTGGAAAATGGAAAAGTAGATTTTTGAACACCTTTGGCATTAAAAATTGTTGAAACCCACAGCTTTGGATCAACTTGGGAGCTGTAGGAGTGTCTGAGGTCAGCTTTACATCACTGGGACAAACCACACAATTCCCCCTCTACAGGCTATGTCTCTTGGCAGATGAACAGTGTGAAGCCATCTCTCTCCTGCAGGAAAGGCTCCTCTTGGCCTTCCACTGCCTCTTAGGTCACTGTTTGACAGTCTTGGTCATCTTAAATACAGCAAGTGTGACTGCAAATAGGGCAAATGTACAATTGGATTCCATCACCATGGGATGTGGAGGGATGGAGAAGACACTGCTCTGCACAAAGGGAAGTGTGAACCTGGACCAGGTCTGTAGGGAGCAACCAGTGAGCCATGAGTTAAGAGCTTTTCTGCTGAAAAGTTGGCTGTTTACCCAAGAAATAACATTAGGAAAATATGTTTAGCATTGCTCGGAGGGGAATGTGGTGCTGGGAGTGCTGTTGGCGTTCCCGGTCAGTGCACCTCCTGCAGACAAGGTTGTTGCACCATACTTAGCCATTGCCTTAGACTGGATTAATGGATAAATTGAAAAATGGACCAGCAGAGGCAGATCTACTCCCAAACCCAGCCTTTCAGCCTGAAAGGCGTGACTGTGTTAAGCTGCTCTACAGAGCTTCACTAATTCCCTCAAAAAGCATCCACCGCTGCCATCCGTGGCCTACAGAGCATCTGGTGTCAGGTTGGAGGGTGGAGCTCTGGGGTTCATTTCTCAGCTTAGGCTCCAGTGAACCCAGAAGCCCACAGAATTCAAGCCTGGAGGGGAGAGTGTTTGCTGGAAAATAGAAAGGGAAGAGCAGAGAGGCAGAAGAGAAAGAAATTTGATGTGCAGAGGTGGGGAGTGAACAGTTATCTTAAGAGCCAAGAGGGATCTCGGGAGGGGTAGAGGTGGAATGGATTGATTACAAGGGCAAAACTGGAGAGTCTTGGGACAGGAGGCAGAATGAGCATCTCAAAGGGAAATCCTGAGCAGGGCTTAGAAACTAGGGGTGGAAGAGCCTCTGCTGTGCACCCCGGCTTGTCTCCAGCAAGGCCAATGCAGTGGTGCTGGCCCTGAAAGGCTGGTCCAAGCCCAAAAGGTCACAGGCATACTGAGTGCTCCAGGCTCCTCTGAGCTCACCGCGGATGACCGTGAGAATGGTCATCAGTGAGAATGGACATGGGCCCTGTGCTATGGACAGCAGTCAAAGGATAGATCTGCTAGAGGACAACATGCTCTAAGGTCAGATGCCCTCAAGGCAGGCTGTGGGATGCAAGCTGGCAGGTCAGGCTAGTTGGTGAGGTTCACCAGGAGCAGGACTTGAAGAGGTCAGGTAGGGTTCACAGCTCCAGGACAAGAATCGGCAGCAAGCCCAAACGGCCAGGAAGTACTGAGAGCCTCCAAGGGGATCTGTCGTGCAGCGAAGGTCAAGCATCTCTAGAGATAGCAAAGCTGTGTCTAGGGAATGCAAGATTGGAAATTAATGAAACCCAGCAGGGATAGCTCAATCCCTCCAGATTTGTACCTCAGCCACCTGCAGGTAGGCACAGGCAGGGGAGGAGCAGTAGTAGAAGATGGGACAGGTGGAGGCAGGGAGGCAGTAGCCTCAGGGAGCAAAGCAACCCCAGAGAATGACTCGGGTCCAGTCTGACCTTGCCTGTGGCAGAGGTATTTCTGTTAGCTGGAGGGGGTGATGCTTCCCTGGCATGACAGTGCTGCACATTCCCCTCTTTCTGGACTACCTGCTGGTTTCTGAACAGAGATGAGAGCAGGTTTCATCTTTCCGTGCCATGAGACCACTGTAACTGAACCCTGCACGTCTATCAGGTACCACGTGAGGACCCTCGGGGAACAGAGCCCCACAGTGAAGTGCTTATGGCCTCATCATGCCAGGGACTGGTGATGATGCTCCTCCGTGGAGTGAAATGAGGGTGTGATTTCCAGTGGCCTGCATAATCAATATCCCTATTATCAGTCTTCCAGAATAAATTGCATTTAAACTAATACAGGCTGGGGAGCAATCCATGAGCTGTCAGGAGAGAGATAAGCTGAAGACATATGTTTATTCATGATGCATATGCTGAGAGATGGATATTCTTTACAGCTGGCCAAATGTGGGTGAAAATATTCAGCAATTTTTTTTTCAGTTGTTTTGCTACCATTTGTCAAATACCCTTAATTTTGAGCATACAGGCAGCTTTTCAAACTTGCTGTGGGGGGGATGGTGACTATCCCAGTAAAACATCTGGTGAAGGGAGAAAGCTGTTCCCTTTCCGATGAGTTATTTCCTAAAGTTCTGTAGAGCATCAGCAATTTAAATAGTCCTGGTGACCTCCCACCACATATACCAGTGCAGGAATGGCACATCCAGCACGTAAAGGCTCCATTACAGAGAAAATATGCCACTCACAATTGCTTGGGAGAAATTCAGAAATTCACTATTGTTTCTGCTCAGCTCAGCTGCTTCGTGGCTTGAGTGGAGCTTTTGTTCATGCCTGGGCCGACCTGCGAATGTTTGACAGTGGCTGTGAAATACATCATTGTAGCTCATGAGATGCTGCTCCAGCCATGCACAAGCCAGTGTCCTCCCAGCCTCAGTTCCCCCCTCCCCGGGGTGACTGCAGGGCTCGGCCGTGGGGCACCACCAAGCACAAAGGTGGCAATAAGTAATGTTTAGCAGCAGGGCGATGGGGCTGAAATGCATAGAGCTCCTTCTGCTCTCCACTGCTGTTCCCTTGTGGTAGACCAGCCCTTGCATCGGTGCTGCCTCCTGTCCCCTGCCTCCATCCCCAGCTTGCCTGGTCCATGGTGGTCACTGGTGAGGTTCATCTCATTTAACTCAAGGCATGTACAGCGTAGGCATCTGAGTGCCTGAGCTAGGCTTTTACTGGTGGTGGAGAAAGGAGGGCACTTGCAGGGCTTGGCTGAACTTAACCTAAAATGGATGTCCTGAAATGAATCATGCCCCTTTCTCTCCTTGGCTGCAAGGGGAGTCTCTGCAGTTAGGTCTCGGGTGGATTGTTATGTGTTACCAGGTCAGTCCTGCTTTGGCTCTGACTCTTCCTTTCACATCCCCCTGCCCTGGATGAGGAAACCCAAATAGTAAATTCAGGTAAGAGAGTGCTAAATGTGGCACAGGACAAAAGCTGCCTCCTGGAAGGCAGTGGAAATGGAAATAGAAAATTATTTATTTATAGCACAGCCTGAGTGAGCAATTTTGAAAAATAATAATGTAAGTACCAGATGATTTCAGGAGATACTGAACAGTCTAGAAGAGTGTAGCTCAGAAGAAATGATGAGCAAGGCAGTAGAGTGGATATGCTTTCAAGCCAAGGTAAAAAACCTGCATTTTCAGTCCAAGCCAGCACTTCAGGATGGAGCATTTCCCCTGTTCTGCCACCACTGCACTGCGCTACAAGCACTAGGTTGATAGTGAATGTGAGATGCCAGGCTTGATTGTCTACACTACATTGCTCAGCTTAGAAGAAATTATTTTCTATTCCCTTTCCCTTTCCTTTTCAGCCTGAAGCAAATGCAGCTTAGACAAAAGATCTCAACTTTCAGCCAAAAGGCTCTTCCTTTGGCATAGCACACTGAGAGCCTTGGCCATGAGTGAGGCTCCTGGGCACAGGGGTATTGCACATAATGAGCAAAAAAGGGTCTTCAACTGTTACCATGTCACTGGGAAATGGTCTCCTTTCCTGAGGGAGGCTTTGATGCTCCCCTGCCCTGCCCACTCCACCTCTCCCTCTACAGTCCCCATCCATTCCCCTGCCTTTGCCCAAGAGTGTGTTTTTCAGGCCCAGACTCTTTGGAAAAGATGCAAAATGCCATCCCCAAGTGATAGAGCAAATCTCCATTCCCCAGCCTTTGCCATATTTCCATTGTGCGGCTCGTCGGTCCTTTCTGTCTTTATTCTGGGGAAGTGCCTACTCATGAGGAAGCTCTGGGCAATCTGATGTCATAATGGATTTTTCTCTCTCTTTGGTGGTTTATTTCCCTGAATTGCCTTCCTCCCCCAGGGATGCGCTCGCTTGCTGACGGCAGCAAGCCCGTGAGTTCAGTGCCCAGAGAAGGAGTGAGACAGGCACAGCGTCTGCTGCCAGCACAGAAAGGCTGCCCCTGGCATTCGTGTCAGCCGTGATAGGGGATGTCATCAGAAAAACCATCAGCTTTTCTAATTTTCAGGACAGTGGAGATGGCTCTTGGCTTATAATTGGGTCATGCTTATAAAAAAACTGCATGACCTCATCGTGAGCAACAAGACATGGGCCCGTTCCCCCCCTTACATTCCTCTCCCGACCTCTCCCAGAGAAGCAATCCTTTCAGATGAGAGGCTGTTAATACAGATAGGATGTCTTTTACTTTCCCATCTGTCTGCACTCAGAGACGGCTCATCACCATTATGTTTGAATGAAAACTCTTGTGTTATTACCTTTGCTGGGGAAATGTCCATGTTTGGGGAGGAAGAAGCAGAAATCTAAACCCGCCTTGGGAGGAAGCTTCAGTCTCTATCCCAGCTCTGAAGATGATGCTATCTTGGTAGCAGGTCAAACCAAATGCTTGGAGGTAGAGACAGCAAAACATGCTAACTCTGGAAGCTTTTTATCTTTGGGAAAATTGATTAATAGTATAGATTTTGGTTTAGTGATTCATCCCTGGTTTTGGAGAGAAATCTCTCCTCGTCTCTGCTGCCTGTCTCCAGCATTCCTGTTAGCAGAACAACACTAATCCCTCGTCTGCAAGCAGACAGCAGGTTAGAGGTGCAGCCTGGTCCCCACCACACCTGCCTTCGGGAGCCATCATCCCCTTCACCCCTGGAACAACATGGGGTGAGCAGTACAGGCACCCCCTCATCCTCACATGGACACAGGCACATTTTGGGCCACTGGGATCAAAAGCTGCAGAGGTACCTCTGCTCATTGCTGGGCATGTAATATATGGTTATGGTGGAGAACAGAGAAATAAAGGGAGGGTTGGGGCAGGAAGTGCAGTGGTGACTGGATGCGACCTGACAAGATTGAGAACGGGCCAGCAACTCTCAGCTCATCTCTGCCCTCCTGCTTTAGCAGCCCAGACAGTGCTCGAGACTTCAGCTTGTCAGAGTGGATCTTACAACATCTCTAAGTTGCACTTGTCTCCTGAAAAAGAAATGAATTAAAGAGATTTGCCTTTGCTCTCTTTAAGAATAAAATAAAAGAAACGAGCCAAGCCATTTACACTTCATTTCCTCCCCTCGCTTTGAAGCTGGGACAAGCAATTCATGCGTAGAGCTGTTTTGACCCACATGGCGATGCAGGCAGTGCCGTTACTCATGCTGCCCTGGTCTCTCTGATGTTTATTGAAGGAGACCATCCCAGCATCCATGCAGCAGCTCCATGCAGCAGCTAGGCCATTGCATGGCATGAGCCTCCAGCTGCTCAAAGGTAAACCCGTTTGAGGGTTTTGGCTGTGGCATTGAGCTGCTCTTGGTTACTAGGAAGACTGTTTTTTGGATTAACTTAGTTCTCTCTTTTGAATATGTTTCAGCAGTAGATGCCTGATGAGACCACCTTTCCACTTAGACTGTGCTTTTACTCCTTCTCCATCACTAGAGGGGAGGGTATGAGCAAGCCCACTTCTTGAGGTTCGGTTCAGGTTTATCTTTTCTTGTTCTATTTCTTTTCTTGTCTTTCGAGCAAGCAGAGAGTTTATACAGATAGGTTATATGTACTAATGTGCTTTAAAGAGGAGGAAGCATCATCCATGCCCTTGACCTGCTCCATCTCATGGGAACTGGGCATCCACTTCTCATGGCTCCCTCCTCTCCTCCCACAGGCAGAGCCAAACTGGGACCACAGGCAGCAGCTGGGATAACCCTCGAGCCCAGTGACTCCAGTGTCCTTTCTCTCTGCACCCATGTCCCAGTCACTGGCCTTTTGCTGCCCTTTTTACAACCACGGCTCCATCAGTACAAACATCTGCATGCTCTGTCATGGCTTTGGGTCTGGGCTTTGGGCACAGGGGGTGAGATTTGCCCCCCAGCAGGACACAATATACCCCTGAAGATGAGATCCCACAGCCAAACATTTCCAGAAACTGGGATGGTCACTTTTATATGTACCCAGAATTTTCTCAAATATTCAGCAAATGTCTCTGAGATAGAGGCACTGACAGTCAGGCACATTTGGTATGATTCAGAGCTTGTCACAAGCATTTTGCACAGCTCTAGCTCTTGGGCTTTAGCGAATGCTTTTTAAAGCAGTCCTTTCCCTGAAAAACACGATGGAGGCAGATAGCGTGAATTATTATTTATTTTCACTGTGTGGACAGTTGATCAGTGACAGATGTTTCTAATTGCATTAAGCAAGTGGAAATAATGAGAATTAGATAGCAGATTCTCCAGGAATTTACATTTAGATTGAGTTACAATTTGCTATTAAAAAAAGCAAATTCAATGTAGATGCATTGGTTTTTCAGCAGAAATGGGAGTCGATTACTTTTAATTATTATTTAAAAAATGAGTTGTGTTACTGTACTTAAATATATTTGACTGGAGGAGATGATTTAATATGTACATTTCATGTCCTAAAAAAAAAAAAGACCTGGAACAATGAAGTTGTTCATCAGCAAACATCTCCTCCACCTCCCCATCAGGGTCATATTGAAAGGCAAATGTAAAACAGGGGCTGCCACAACCCCATCTCACAGTGCTTGTGCAGACCTTGGCCAGGGACTGGATTGGGCTCACCCAAACCGTCTGCATCCCTGACAAATTGAATTAAGTTGCACTGATGGAAGACAAGCTGTGTGCCCCTCCTTAGGCACCACTCTCTGCTGGGCTTGGCAGGAGTTTCAGGTTGATTGTCTCCACGCCATGCGTTGCATGCAGCTGCTGTAAAGCCAAGCGAGGCAGAGCAGAGGTGGGTGTGCAGGCTGGAGCAGGGTGCGGGAGCGAGTCAGACCCAATACAGGCACACAGAGAGGAGCAGCATCTGCTGCCTCCAAATGACACATATATGACAGTTATCTCCCAGTTCATGCCAAGAGGAAATGAGCTGTGGTTCAAACCATGGGAGGTTTTCCTTTTGGGACTCTCTCGCAGCTTTTCTTTATTTTATTTTATCTCTTAGATTTCAAGTTTAGCTTCAGACACAGAAATGTCTGAGCCCTCTGTCAGCAGAGCGGGGATTTATGTGCACTGCAGATCATTGTATGTCTCTGATATGCACAGAGTCCAAGTTATAGTATATTTTAACTAACTAGCTGTCTCAGCTTTTAATTTTTACTTTTTTTTCCTTTTGCCTAATGAGAGCCTTATCCAGAACTCTTTGAAGTCAAGAGAGTCTGTCTATCAGCTTCAGTAGGCTTTGGATCAGGTTTCAAATCACTGATTCATTATTAATTATACATCTGGGACTCCCTTTTCAAAGAGTTCATTGTTAAATAAATTCACTTTTAGACATTACAGACTTGGCATTCTTGTGCGTTTAATAAAAGTCTGGCAAACCAGCAAAGAGCCATAGGCCAACTTCTCTTCTGGTACTGATGGATGAATCTCTACTGAACAGCAGTGGTTTACACTATAAGGATATAACATATCTCTTTGCTCTCATATAACCACTTTCTGTCTGAGACTAAGTCTGTGTTTGAAACTTTTGCCTCTTCTGTGATTTCTCCTCATTTTTTTAATAACTTTTCCCTACCAGAAAGAGTTCCTTTGTGGATTCAGACATTGCAGGGTGAAATATCTTTGCTAGCTGGTTCCCTTTGTCATCAAAAACCTTCTTCCTAGGACAAACGGCAATCACGTCTTCAGAGCTTCCTGGGAGAGCAGACAGGCAAGCAAATGTTTTCTTGATCCCTATGGCAAGTGGAAGGGAAAACTTTTTTCTAAGTTATCTATGGACTTCCCCATAGTCCTCAATAGTCTAGATGGGTCCAACCACTGAGACATTAAAGTGACCAGGGATCTGTTCTGGAAGCTCCATTTACACAGAGGGATGGTGTTTTGGCAGGAGAATATGTAGGAACAAAGATTTTCCTACTGAAGTCCATTCAATAGGAGGCCATGCCCCAGATGAAAAAGCAGGACACGTTACGTTGTGCTTTAATGACACAGGGAATTCCTGCTTTGCAGCTGAAGGCACGGGGACCAGCAGCCCATGCAAGTGCTCCCTGTGCTGCAAGAAAGGGTCTCCTGAGCTGCACACAGCCCATCCTTTGCTTCTGCAGGGCTACCTAGGTGCTTTGGGAAGGAAGGGTGAGGTAAGTCCCTTTTAGTTCTTCTGGTGTAAAATCAGTTTTAAATGGCTGAATGATCTCAGTTAACACCAATGCCCAAAGAGATTGTGGGGATAGATTCAGATGACAGCTACTCAGTTTCTGAAGCTTTCACTTAATTGACAACTGTTTAAGTTACTTGGAAAGGAAAATCAATAGCAACACAGCTCCCACCATTTAAATAACGAAGCTCTGAATGTTAATCAGAGGCAGACGTCCACAGAGTCCAGGGCATATTTTCAATGCAAGGGAAAAAATCACAACACAATTGTGGAAGGGACTATGAAAGAAGAGAGGATTGTGACACTGGGGCACTTGAACTCCTGAGTAGCCAAAGTTAATTCCCCACTGCAAGTCAGACAGAGGACAAAACCCTTCCTCTGCCCACATTCACCTTCCTCAGTTTTTCAGAAATAACATGAAATACAATTATTCTTGTCACTCCCATATATAAAGTGCAGCTGTTTCCAAATCTGCAGCCCTTCTGCAATAGAACAATAAAGGCATTTACTCGTTTGCAGGTTTTGTTGTGGGTCCACAGCCACCTGGCAGGACATCAGAAAGGAGAAATAGAGCTGTCACAGGCAGCATGACCACTGGCCAGTCAGCAGAGATGCCTTCAGTTCCCAGACATCCATCGCGATCTCCATCATCATTTTCTAGAAGTTTTTGTGCTTCCAGCAGCAGCATCTGCCAGCAGCACTACTGATCTCTGGGCTAGCCCAGATTATGAGATTTTGGCTCTGCCACACGAAGAAATGGACGGGGAACAGACCTTCTGATTTTCCTGCTTGCACTGCTGCTTTAGAATCTGCTCCTGCCCGTCTGTCACGCTGGGTTTAATGAAAGCATGAATAGATACTTTAATCTCTGGTGTCTGGGTGAGGTGCAGAAAGAGAATTTCTGGACACTGGCAGGGAGGCTCAACTCTTCCTCAGGGAAGAGGAAGGGCTCCAGCATCCCTCAAGGGCAGGCAGCTGCTATCTTGTCCATGAGGGAAGCGTGGTCTCAACACCAGTTGCAGTGGAGGACATCAGTCCTTGGGTCTTCTCACAGAGAGATGTGCCTGTATAGGTGGCACTGTGAGTCCTTGTGAGAAAGCATTAGCTGCAGTGTAGGGTTTGGGTCAATGTCACATAAAGCCATTTTCCCATTCCCAGCAGTGCTGAGAGAGCTTTTAGCTATTTTGAGTGAGAGAGAGCTGCGCTGTTCTTGGTTTAAAGCTGTGTATTTTGATACCATATCTCAGACCCCATAACTCCAGCTGGCTCAGTCCATAGCTAGAAGCTCCCTGTGCCATACAACCTTGGGAAACCAGTCTCAGTCCTAAAATGGCGAGTAAAGACCACTAGGGCCAGTTACAAACCATGTCCTCAGCCTTCACTCTGTGAAAAGAAAATGAGGCAGCCAAGAATTCCCTCTGCCTGAAACAAGAGCTTATGAGGAAAGAAGCGGGTATGACCATTTCTGACCATCTTCCCCTCCTCCAAGCTTCGAAACACTCCTGCCTTCAAGTGTGGGAAGCAGTGGAGCTGGCATCAGCATCCCTCTGAACGATCCCTTCCTTCAGCCAGTCTTGTACACTTGTTCTCCTCTTCCCTCTCCCCACAGACGTTACACCAGCTGCAGACCAAGGATTGGTCCTTTTCAGAAACCAAGCTGCCTTTGTTTGCTTTCTACCCCTTCTGCTTAGAAAAATCTTCCCCAATTTTCCACAAAGTCTCCTCCAAGCTGCTCCTTCCACGGTTCATTACGTTTATTGGCTAATTCTGCTATCGCCCCAGTACATGGGTCATCACCCACATTTGTATGCGTTTACATTTTCCAATTATTTCCTTAGTAGCTGTTTATCACTAACTGGTTTTACCCTGCCTGAGTTCTCTCCTAATCGCTCTGTCTTATTTCTTCTTTATTCTTTCTTTGCAGAAAAAAGATTATTATTTTAGTAAAAGACACTCACTATCTCACCCGGTCATTCATTTCACCCTCCTCCTTTTTAATCACCAGCACTTCTTTTTACAAATATCAGGGGAAATAAGCTTTTCTTATTCCCCATTAATTCCTATGGTGAACTTTCTTTTCTTTCGAGCTGTGGTGATGGTGAGTTTGCAGTCAGGAAATGAAGCTCAGCATCCTCATTCCCTTCTCATCCACCTTCAAGGTGCTGTCAAGGGCATTAGTAGCAGAGATGTTGGGGGAGAGGGTTTGGGGTAGGACCTATGTGGGCTGCAGACAGTCCTGACATGAACCAGGATGATCCATGTGCTTCAGCTGCACCGAGTTTCAGTGTTCCCTGTGTTAGTTCAGCAGATACCACAGGAGAAATAACTGAACATCTAGAAGCAGAGGCAGGACTTGCCTGTGCCCAGGGTTTCTCTGCTGCAAATCCTCCTGCTCCTTGAAGTGCCCTGCCCCTGTACCTCTCCTGTTGACATGGGTGACTGCCGGATCTGGTGACTGCCATGACTGACAGAGAGGCCCAGTCATGGGGACTCAGGCAGCTTCCTTACTGTGTCCCAAGACATGCTGGACATGGAGAACTTTGCTTCTTAGAGACACACGGTCCTTTGGTTGACTTCATATATAGGCTCTGAATGTACAGGTTCATTAAGGAAGACTGCAAATAGTGATTCATATGAATAGCTGAAGGAAGGGGGAGTTTCTGTCCTTTTGTAGATTACAAGCTGTTGATGTTCTCCATTCCCTGTGAAGTACCCATGGATTTATCACAAGCCTATTCCTTCATTATATTCAGCAACTTCGGCTGACTCCCTTGAGGTGCACACCAAGAGCAGAGGGGACTCTGTCTCTTGCAGGACGAGGTTTGTGAGACCCTGCCCCATGGCCCAGGAGAGTCACAGGGAGGTCCTAACCGTCGCTGGTGAACTTGGGGACCACACACACTTACTCACAGCAGATTAGAGACCAGACTATCAGTGGGGATGTAAGTGGAGTAGCACCAATTTACTGTGCCTTGGGAGCTGGACGTATGCAATGCATTGTTCTTTTTTCCGGCTTCAAGGTTAAAGCAGTTTGCTTTGCTATTCTGTTTCTTGCGGTCTCTGACCACTCGGCTCCCCTTAGTAGCTGGGCTTTGCCACCAGGCATTAAGCAATGTAACCAACATCTGGCAAGTGAGGTTCAGCCTTTCTCTCCTGACCTTCCCAGGGGAAGAACTGTCCATCTGATGTGTAGAATTTTCATAGCATGCTTTACATCTGAGTGTGTTAAGCCAGAAGCTTCAAAATATTGTGGTATGTTCTTAATATAGCAACTGTATATGTACAGATGATTAAACTGATGAGAGCATCCAAGAAGATCAAAATGCTTCAACTCCAAGCTCTTCAGGGGAGGGAGTATGTAATATTGCTGTACATATGGAGAATCTAACAGCAGAGTCAGATCTCCTAACTACACCCCTCTGTATAAGTACAGATAAAGACAATGAGCACACAAAATCCTATGCACCCATTATGCTTCTGAAGGCATCCCCTTCCCCAGTCTCAGCACACAAGGATGTAGCTCTCCTTAAGTTTAATTGGTTTCTCTGCACTCACAAATGGTGTGTAGGTTAAACCAGGAAGATCTAATTTTATGCATCAAACCCAACACTATTATTGGGTTTATTTACTTTTATTACTGCTAGATTTGCTAAAATCGGAACTGGCTTATTTCAGTTCATAAGATGGTCATGTAGGTTTGCATGTTGTTGGGGTTTTATATATTATTTTAATGTGTTTAGAAAATGCAATACCAAAATAAGCATTCACTTAGCTTATTAAATATTTTCAGCAATGAAGAAGTGGCTTTGAGTCAGGGTGGAAATAAACATCCTTATTCAGGGGAGATTTTGAAAAAGCAAACAGAAGATAAGAATGCAGCTACGCTAGGATGTCTTGGGAAATTATTTTTCCTTTTCCACATCAGCAATAAGAGATCAAGAGCATTTCCAAGCACCAATTTCTGTAGGCTGGATAAAGGGAGATGGACATTTCTACAGTTGATTTGAAACTGGATGAACTAGAGCCCTTCAGAGGTTTACAGTCGAAAAGATAAATGGATTGTGTGAGCTGTCCAATTTCATTATGTGCCCCAGAAAAACTCTTTTCTTTAATGTTTGATAGAATTATGATCAAATATTTCAAAATAGAAATGCTGACCTCTGTAGAGATTGTTGTTGACCTTGTCAAGGTAGCTTTAATGCTTAACAAGAACACCAACAATCTCTCAGTGATATAAAACTTCAACATATGCTACCAAATCAAAATATATATAGAAGGCAGCTGGTTATTCACACTGGCCGAGCTCTTATCAAACCCTGTTGTCGGCTGAGTGTGAAATGGATTCCTGCCACAGAAAGTTGGCTCTGAAGCTCGCTTCGTGTTCAAAGTTTGATTTGCCACGTGTGATACAGTCAGATGATTTAAAACACGATTGACTTTCTCGCAGCAGTTGACTACGCTTTTTTCAAAATTATACAGATCTCCAGAAGCTGAACAGCAAGTACACATGAAGACCCAAAATACTTTAAGCCAGCCATTTATGATACAGATTATCTGCATAAATTTGTCATGTTGGAAGTGCTGCCTTAAATTAGGTCATATAAGTTTCAACCCAGCATATTCCAAAGAATGCCATATCCACGTCTTTTTTCCTTTGCATTAAGACAAGAGTTTGAACCAAAGCCCAGTACACAAACCCTCTTAACTCCACAGCATGTGCAGTTTGCATCTTGAGCTGCTTCAGTTTGTATTCATTTAGCACCAGTCTCCCATTGGAAAGCTCCATCTAATCTGGTCTCTGTACCCATCACTGCTGTATGTTACATGCAGAGGAAGGTGGAAAATCCTCTGCAGAATTCAGTTCTGTGATAAAAGCAGGAGATAGGCTTAGTCTCATTAATATCTTTTCTTGCTTAAGTTGATAACAGATAAGGGCAATGAAATCCAAAATCCAGCCAGGGTCTCTGTTAGTGTCCCTGTTGCAGTGGCAACTTCCACAAGTTAAATGCATTTGCATTGCAAAATTACACTTTTGACACTTTGGAAGGATGAGGGAAAGATGCAGCGTTGCCTGGCTACCCAGGCTTGTTCCAAGCCAGTCAAAGATACTGAGATGTAGGAGTATGTTAAAGGAACAGTTGTAAAAAGCAGAAAACTTGTAACCCAAGTAGCAAAGTCAGCTATGTTATGCCAATGTAACTCAGCAGGTCATCACAACCCTCCTTCACAATGGGAGGCGAGTCTAGAGCAGCATTCCTTCCACCTGCCTAAGAAAAGTTAGAGGAATGAGCCAACAGCTCGAGTTTCTCTTGTATTTGGGGAGTCCATGTCTAGGGACTGAACTGAAACCAGGAGACAGCTTTCTTGCTTGGGCAGGTTGCAGTGTCCTTTCACCGTGGGACCAAACCCAGGGGAGGGGACAAAGCCTCGTGCTTTGCCTGTAGGATTGAAACAGCATTGCGTGGGGCTGGCTGACTGTGGCTGTGGCCAGGTGACAGGCAGGAAGGATGGGACATCTCATGCACATCTGAGCTGTGCCTTTTAATCCGTGTAAAACATTGGTACAGAACCTGCTACAACATGAGCTAACTCTTCTGGTTTATGAATATGTGAAATTTGGGTTTGTTTACCTGATTGTGACAACTAAGAGACAATTTGGGACCATCCTTTTTCTGAGCTGGCTCACAGGGGAAAGAAATCAATTACTTGGTCTGTGCTAATACAAGAAACAAGTCAGAACTTGCTCACTGGCTCATGGACTCTGCTGGTATCCAGCTGGCTGAACTGTCTTCCCCTTCAATGAGGTGGACAGATCCATACTGACATCTAGAAGTGGTTCCTGGCTGAAGCTAACCCCCAAATGGTACTTGGGCATTGTCTAAGAGGACGTGAGCTCCCACAAGCCAGCACCGTGCAAATGGTGCTGCAGTCTGGAGACCACCCAAGTCCATGTGACAGCCCTCTTCATGTTACTAGTACTGACATAGCCAGTGGTGCTAAACCGTGGAGATCAACTGCCAGATATGCCCAGTCCTGGTTATCTGGAGGTTAGGTGAACTAGGAAATGCTTAGTCCACTGTGACCTTGAACATAGTGGTTTGCTTTGAAGCACAGATGCTTCTGTCTCCTGCTTACATGAAATTGATGATCTTCAAACAGTATAAAGTCCTGCATATGGGTATCTTCCTTCTGCTCTGCTGATCTATTGTCCATGCTCTTTTCATTTATACCTAAAAATCTCATAGATGTTTCCTGCAGGAGATGGGAAGCTGCTGAATAGATCATTAATAGGTGTAAGACATTGAGAATGATTTGAAGGGCTAGTGAATCTAGCCATCATAGCTGGGAATGAGGGTTTTTTTCTGTTCTGAGGAAACTGAATTTGCATTAAATTTGATTGTTTGGGTCCACATAAGTGGGTACCTTTTTTGTACCAGTCTTTCTGAGTTTACACTTCATAAATTTGTTCTAAATTCCATGAAAGCTCAAAGAAACTCTCAGTCAAAACTGTCAAATCTGGGATGTATTTTAATTAAAACTGTATTAATCCACAGAATGCAGCTCCTGACAGTAGTATAAAACCTCCCATGGAGTTCATAGTAGCCTCCTGAAAACATTGCGCTTGCTAGAGTAAACACATAGCAAAGCAAGCAGCCAGCCAGGCTTGTCTTCAGGAGTGTCTTGTGAAGGACAAAACAGGTTTGATGTTGTGTTAGGTTTTGGGAGAAACTCAAAGAAAGATAATAGAGGAAGGATCTGTTTCCTCCAAACATCCAAAAGCAAACCTAGAAAGTTTAAATACAGAATAATAAAAGTTGCATGTGCAGATTGACTGAGAGCAACTTTTTAACTTGCTTCAGTGATGTTTTCATGGCTGATTAGATGAGCCGGCAGTGACCTTGGCCGTGCTACAAAAGCAATCTTTACATCAGTCAGTGTAAGGAATTCCACACTTTCCATCAAATCCCTCCTAAAAAGATGCCTGTGTGCCCTTTCAATCTGGATTTGCTTCTCTGGTTGGCCTGATCTTCTCACTCAGTTCGTGCTCCTGGACACAATTGAGTTGGAAAGGACTCAAGGGTGGCTGCAGATGAGGTTGCCCTGTACCTTTACTGCCCAAAAAGACTACTCAGGAGGAATGTCCTGCCTTTGATTCTCAGGCCGCTGGAAATCCCCTGCAAATTGCTGCTTGTGCGTGCACAGGTCAAGCACTCTGGCATGTGGGTGGTACACTGGGAGACAGTGGACCTGGAGCAGGTGCTCTGTGAAGGTGATGTGCATCTGCCCAGCACTTCTAGACTGCACAGTGCAGAGATACAGACTCATAGGGGATCCCAGGAAGATATACCTTACACTGTGTTCCTGCTGGCACCCCAACTAGCCAGGGCAGACCAGGACATCAGTCCGAATGCCAGGCACAGCATCCTCTTCTTCTCCCCAACATGTGAGAGAGCTGCAGGAGGCTGTGATGCAGATTCCCACATGGGATGTAGTGCTCTTCATGGCCACCAAATCTCCTTGTGCTTCAGGTCTACGAATGAAAAAACACAGGTACACAAAGCAGGGGCCAGCCACAAAACTCATCTCATTCTTCTTCCATCCGCAGCGCATCAGGCAGCTCTTTCAGCTGTATACAGGGACATGAGCTGCTCCCAGCAGACACAGAGAGGAGAAGGAGCAGGCAAAGGGAGGAAAGAAGGAAGCACTGAGGTTTTTGTCACATGTGAGAGAAAGGTCTGAGCATGGGGCAGTGAAGACAAGAATTCCTATCCCAGCACCCCCAGCAGCTGGCTGGTCTCTGGATGCAGTCATCTGAAAACTCTGAGTCATGGGATGGTACAAAAGAAAACGGAGAGGAATGGGGTCGCTGGGCAGGGATGTAGACCCCGTCTGAATGGGGGAAGAGTGCAGCTGCCTCGACACCAGGCAAGGACAGGAGGAAGGATGATACAGACCCAGAAGTGTCTCTTTCCTTCCACCAACTGCTTCTCATTTTGGCTTTGAAGTGAATTTGTCCTGTGGACTTGGTCGGCTCATGCTCTCCACTTTCTCTGACTATGAAAATATTTAAGCAGATTCACATTGCTAATATGTAGGGGAATTAGAGAGAGAGTGTCAGCAATGGCTTCTGACTTAAGATACAGCGTGTCAGGTATTAACTGAACCCAGAAAAGCAGCTATCTGTGAATATTTCGAAGGCAATTTGTCAGTAGGGTGTTTCTAATCCTTTTACCAGACTTTTTTTAAAAACTTGGGAACTTTTTTGTCTCAGTCTTTCTGACCCTAATAAATCTTAATTCCCACAACTCGTGGGTGTTGACTTTCCAAGAAAAAACATCAATGGCACTCTGTCACCACCCTGCATGTTCGGGAGGAGCTGCTGGAGGCAAGTTATCTCAATTTCCTATGTAAATGACGAAAAGAGGTTTTTAGAGCCGAGCGCTGACTCTGGGAAAGAGGTGCTGTGTGTGCCAGCACGAGCAACACTCCCACTGCTGCTGCCTGACACTGACAGAGTTCAGCTACCTTGTGCTAAAAATCAAGGCGTTCCCTCTCCGGGTATCTTGCATTTCAGTGAATAATTTTTCACCCAGCTACACCCCAGCCTGCTTTGATTATGTGCACTCCACATATTGACAGAGTAACTGGAAGCTGGGGAGAGGTGGATCTATCCCATAACAGGAATTGCATCCCCTAGAGCCCCAAGCCCTCAGCCCGAGCGGTTCTGTACGACGTTGTTGTGCTGTATTCAGACGAGACAATAACCGAAAGGGCCCTTACTTGGTATTTACAGAACATTACTATGGAGTGACTTTGGAGTTTTCTTTTCTTCAAAGCACATAAAATAGGTTAAACAAAGCGATGACAGAGCTGTTGGCAGAACCAATCTGACAAGAAGAGAATTGCAAGTGAGGTACAGCCCCTGCATAAGAGATTTTAGTGTTTCATGCACAAGGCAGCAGGGGTGGGAGGGAGTTATGGTCTGTAACGATCATGGGGTAATGTGCTGCCTAATGCAAAGGGGTGTAAGCACGCTGCTGGCCACTGACCAGCCAACACCCCAAGGAACAGAGCAGGAACACAAAAGCTCCATACTGGCATCTTTACCATCCTTATCACCGTGGTGCTGGAGCATAGCTTTGTGGCTGGTGTTAGCCGATGATCTAGTTCAGTGAGGGCACCTGGAGTTTGCTTCATTAGCAAATGATAATAGTTGGTGGAGGGGAAGAATCGTGAACAAATCACTGCTTTGCACTTTTATTTCCTTCTGATTACACTGCCCAAGGCTTGAGATGGGTGAGAGCCGCTGCTGGTGGATGAAGAATCATTGTACCCTGCCCGGTGGTGTTGCACTGGGCATGGCCAAGGCAGGAATTACTCTGTAATCACGCAGACTGCTTCTTCTTCCACCTCACCTCTCCTGCTGATGGATGGGCCACACCACACACATCCCCCAGCCTACATTTCAACTCAGGTCACCAAAGAGATGTTTTTCAAGCATCCAACCTTTGAATCCTTAGCAAAATTGGACTGAGTCAGTGAGATTTGAGAGGCTGGTTTGAACTAGACATATTTTACGGTCTGTCCTGCAGAAACCAAAGCTGCTCAGGAACTCACCAGACCGCATCTGCTATGCCTGCACTCATAAATAAAATAGGTCAGGGCTCGCTGGCTGGGCTGGAAGCCACATGGCACAGACCAACCTGTGATCCTAGGGGTAAACTCCCTCTCTCCCCCAAACAGGGTGACCATGCTTGGAACCATGGTCTGATGGCTTTGGCTTGGAGGGTGCCAACAGGCCAGCCAGCACCAGCATGTGCTCACAGTTAAATATATCACAGTGATTGGAGTCCTGGAGCCTGTGCCTGACCACAGCCGGGTTACAGCACAAAATGAGTGCAGGCTGAGCACCAGTACTGCAAACAGTCTTTAGCATTGCAGCCCTTGGCGTAGCAGTGTCACATCTCTATATTCTCATGAGGTATCTCGCTCTAAGTCCCTCCAGCAAGGAGACGGTGGATGGTAGCGGTCTTTTTAATCTAATGAAACAAGCCATTACTAAGTGTGATCTAGTTACCTGGTTCCCACAGTTCAGTGTGTCTCCGTGCTGGGTGGGTCCAGGCGGCGCGTGTCTGTCCATATGTTGGGACTCTGCATTTCTCAGAAACCTTCTGCCACAGAGAATTAGGGAAAAGCGATGAAATGGGGGAGGGGGAATAGATGGGCTTGTGTGACAGTTAATAAAACAATAAAATATACTTTGTGCGTGCCTGCGTTTCTAGGGACGTACCAGCAGCTGCTAATACCATGTCATCTGTTTCTTATTCATGGCACTGCTGGACTGTGGATAGATAATCTGTCTCTATAACTCATTTCAGAGTGTAATGGGAAGCTGTCACTGAGAAACACGCTTCTCTGCCAAAAGTGGGCAGCCTGTCTTTCCACTGGGGAAACACATGACTCTGGAGTTCCTCAGGCTGCTCAAATCCCACTAACGTTGTCTTTTAATTATATTGAATATTTAATTCTGTAATGCTTGTATTTCTGCTGTATTTTCCACAATGACTAATAGAATGATCTTCTGAAGCTATGGAGAAATCTCTGCACTTCTCTGATTTTGCTGGTTGAGATAGCCAGACGTTTACTTCCCAGGTGTTGAGCCAGCTGAGACAGTCATGGATTGGTGAAATGAGCTCCCAGTTGCACCCATGGTGACACTTGGGCTACCTGCTTTGCAGCCCCCAAGGACCCCCTGCTCAGATAGCAGCACAGCGCTCTCAGGGCAGGATTTGGCTCTAGGCAGGTTACATATGTCCTCCAATAGGTTTCATGTCTTTTCTGTGCTGAGAACTCCAGATGGATGCAGTACTCCAGGTGGGGCCTCACCAGAGCAGAGCAGAGCAGAGCAGAGCAGAGGAGCAGAATCACCTCCCTTGACCTGCTGGCTACACTGCTTTTCATGCAGCCCAGGATACAACTGGCTTTCCTGGGCTACGAGCACACGTTGCCAGCTCGTGTTCAGCTTTTCATCCACCAGTACCCCCAAGTCCTGTTCCACAGGGCTGCTCTCAATCCACTCATCATCCAGCCTGTATTTGTGCTTGGGATTGCCCTGAAGTGCAGGACCTTGCACTTGGCCTTGTTGAACTTCATGAAGTTCACATGGGGCTACTTCTAAAGCTTTTCCAGGTCCCTCTGAATTGCATCCCATCCCTCAAGCTTGTCAACTGCACCACTCAGTTTGGTGTCAAGCTTCCCCGCAGCTACAAGAGATTCTTCTCCCCAGAAACCCTCTTCCTGTTCCTCCCATATTGTGGCCAATACATTCCCATAACGTATCAGTATCATCAGTAAACCTGTGTGACAATGACTGTGGCTGGTGTTAGGAGGCACCAAAAATGGGTTTTGCATGTCACCTTGTGTAGCAAATCCTTTCTCTTCATCACCTGCATCTCACCTCCTCCTTTTCCTCTCTCCAGTGCTGGAGAGGTCTGCCGTGAGCAGATCCCAGCCTGTTCCCCACTGGGTCCAGTAGCCCATGTTAGTGAGCTCACAGAAGAGCTGTGATAGTTGTTATTTTTTGACATGGAATCAATATGACTCATCCCTCCTGCAGTCTCCATCACCCCTTTGCAAGGCACTCTCGGGTTTCCCCTTCCCCTCCCTACTTGCCATTACGTGCTTGCTGTGCTCTGTCATTGCTCAGGGAAGTTGCCTTCATGTCTAATTGGGAAGAGACACCTGTATAGAGTGGAGCTGTATATGGAGTCTCTATACAGAGATAAGCACAGTGCATGGCAGAGAGACTCCTCCCCTGTGGTTAATTTGTCAGTGCTGAATGCTCCTTAAAATAGAGCTAAAGAGATAAAGACATGTTGGAGTATTGTGTTCAGTTCTGGTCTCCCCAGTTCAAAAGGCACAGGGAAATACTAGAGAGAGTCTGACAGAGAGCTACAAAGATGATGAAGGGACTGGAACATCTCTCTTATGAGGAAAGGCTGAGAGACCTGGGCCTGTTTAGCCTGGAGAGAAGCCTGAGAGGGGATCTAATTAATGTTTACAAATATCTGAAGGGTGGGTGTCAAGTTGAAGGAGCCAGTCTCTTTTCAGTGGTGCCCTGTGCCAGGATGAGAGGT
>WUAM01000275.1:601869-649937 GCA_024336885.1 Actenoides hombroni
TCACTGGGCTATATTCTCTGCTTCGGGGCAGCTTTCACCTCGGAGCCAGCGGCAGCAAGGGAGGCGCGGCCCCGCGGCGGGCTGGCGAGGGGTTTAAGGAGCGGTGGGGGCGACGGGCGGCCGGCGGCACCCTCGCAGCTCCCCTGGGAGGCGGAGCGGCCGGCTCGGCGGCTTGAGGGGGGCGGCAGCGGGAAGGCCAGCGGGGGCCGCCCCCCGGCGGCGGCGGGCCCGGTTGCCCGGGTTACGGCGAGGCATGCCCCGACCCCGCGGGGCCGCCGGCCGGGGCGAGGGGAGAGCTCGCGCGCCGCGCCACTCACCCCGGCTGCCCGGCGGTCACGCCCCCGCCTGGCCCGCTCGGGGCCGGCTCTTGCTGCCGCCCCGCGGGCACCCCATCCCGCCCCGCTCCGCGCACACGATCCCCGGCGCTCCGCACGGCCGCTCGGGCCTCCCGCCTCCCCAGCGCTGTCTGCTCCCGCGGGGAGGCGCCGGGGCCGCACCTGCCGGCTCCCGGCCCCCCCTCCCGCCGCCCCGCACCTACCAGACGGAGCCGTAGGCACCAGAGCCGACGGGGGTGAGGTTCTGGTAGCGCTGGGGCACCTCCCACACCGTCTTGTTGAGCTCCTGCCGGTAGAAGACGCCGCGTTCGGACATTTTCCCGGAGCCGCCGACTGCAGCAGCAGCAGCCGCCCCTCAGCCGGGGCGGGGAGCGAGGCGGGCACGGCCGGCGCCGGCGGGGAGGAGGGACCGGGAGGGGAAGGGGAGGGGAAGGCGGGAGGCTGAAGGGGTGGGGGCAGAGTGCGGGGCCGAGGGGAGCCCGGCGGACAGGCCCAGGAGCCGCGGGGCGGCCCCGCTGTCCTCCCGCGGGCCCACCCAGAAGGGTGTGCGGGGTGTGGCCGATTCCGCCTCGGAGCGGCCGGCATCGCTGCCGGGCCGGCATGGCTGCTGCCACCGCATCGGCCGCCCCTGCCGGAACGTGCGGGAAGGGGCCAGCGCCGCGGGCACTTGCTACTCGCGGGGGAGGGCGGGCACGGACACCTAGCCCTTCCCCTGGCATCCTTCAGGCTGTTTTTTAAAGCCTTGCTGACACCTTTCTTAGTTTGCCACGGCCACCTGAAGCTCCATCTCGGCCCGCCAGGTTCCCCTCGCTCGGGTTACAGTGGTACTGGGGTCAGTCGAGGCATCTCCCGCGGGATGAACCGCGGCCCTCGCTCACTGACAGCTCCGGCCAGATCTCGAATTTACTGGGAGTCCCCTGGTACCTAGAATTTCCTTTTAAAGTGTTGATTCCCCCATGAAGTCATCTGCTTTTAATGAAGGAAAGCTCGAGTCCCCAAGATAACAGAGTAAAAATCTTGGGAACTTTACATGTCCAAAACTCATCCACCAATTAAAAGAAAACGTTCATTGATTTGTCTACTGCTTTTTTTCTTCCTCTTTTTCTTTTCTTTTTTCTCTTCTCTTCTCTTCTCTTCTCTTCTCTTCTCTTCTCTTCTCTTCTCTTCTCTTCTCTTCTCTTCTTTTTTTCCTCTTTCTTATAATAATCACAGATTGTATGTCCAGACTTCCTTATAGAGTACTGTATCTTATTTATCTTGGGCTTATACTGTAAAAAAACAAGCACATTAAAAAGTTAGAAAAGAGGACTAAATCAACAAACTGTAACCCTCATTTTCAAGACATGAGTCATAATCTTCAAAAACACATGATTAAAGTCGACTTCCTAAGTTTATGTTTAAGGCCGATTAAATTAATAAGAACTTCTAAGAGTTTAATTTTCACAAACGCTTACTCACTTAAATAGGTGTAAAAAATATGGACTTATATAGATTTTAAGACTTTGGGTTTAATTTGATTAAGATGTGCAAAGTAATGCATAAAATGAGTACATATTGATTTTTGTCCTCTGTATATCTTATGTGCAAGGTGCTTCATATTCCAAAGCTTGTGGGTTAATTTAGGTAACTGAGAAGGGGTTTTTTTTATTATTTATATCATTTTATACATAATACATAAATACATGTATTTGTATAAAATATAAAATATAGAAATATATAATATACATGATAGTGTATGGGTTTATATTTACATTATTTTTAAAACTTTTTTTTATTAATAATAGCTACTCTGCCTACCTTGGTTATAGATAAAGCTGTGATTTGATTTCTTTTGGCCACACTTCAAGTGCTAAGCCATTTCTAAATCCTCTGCACAGTCTTCCCTCTGTACCACCCTCTGTGCTGGTAGGATATTTTGGGGGCTCCAAAACTTCAAGGTAAAAGAACTGGTCTTCATGAAAATAATTTGGAGTGGAAAAAAAGTGAAACAAAAGGTATTTTTAAACTGAGCCAATTCCCTAATCTCATTCTCCACAGACAGCTGTATCAGTGGAAATAACTGGAGCAGGAAGTTCAGGGCAGCTGTAAATGGCAGCAACGGAACCAGTTAAAGAAATCTATGTCAAACCATACCCTGACTGTAAAAATTTCAGCCCTTTGTGGCAGCCAATTGATTGCTTACTTCCCTTGATATTCCAGACTTCTAACAGAGGACTCTATACTATAACCTTTACTTGGGCTAAGTAGTAGTTATTAACCCCAGCTTTTGTACTGAAGTGCCATTGAAGTCAGTGGGAACATTTACATCAGTAAATGCCACATGGGTGTGTTAAGAATTACAGCACTGGACTCTCTTCCATTTCTTCATAAGATGCTTAGTCAGATGACACTTCTGGCATATAAATGCCTCTGGAACTCGGGACTTTGTTTTGTTTTCATTTACTAAGCAATAGATACATCTAAGACAAACAAAATTAAAAGAAAATGTGAAAAAGCCAGTGAGTCATTCACCTTACCCAATCAGCAGCACTAGAAATTGTAAACATTAGTATTAAAGGCAATAGCACTAGGAGTCACAAAGTAATACAAGATATGTATCTACTTACTTTAAACAATGCATTATCTTTAGAGTGTTCCACTTAAAGGAAGGGGAATGCTCGAGAAGGGCGCTCCCAGAATCACACAAGAAAGGAGACAATGTAAGGTTTACTCTAAATGAGACTTTTAAATAATGAGACTTAATATATGGATGGTAGAATCTTAATGAATTCAAAGGTTTCTATCATAGAATAATGAAATATTTCAATTTTTTCTAGTGCATTAGATTATATTATCTCCATGACCAAAGGATAGATGTATTTAAAGAGATGGCTAACTTTTATTGACTTCACGCTGGGAAGAAGTGCTGAATACTTATCTCTTACAGTTACTAGTCATTTAATAGGGCTTGGTGGAAGATTTCAAAGCATCTGACATAGCCAATACCTTAGTCTTACTCTGCTGTCTCATAGAACTGATTCATTTTTTCAACTTCATCTTATTTTATCAAATAAAGGATTACAAGGAGAACATTATTTATTCAAGGATTCTTTGTTTTTCTTACAGGCAAATTAAAAAACATACTGGCCATATCCTTAGAGCTGGCCCATTCGGACTTACTTATGCTGGATATTGTTGACAATTTATGGTGAATGGACTATTCTTAGAGGTAGATTCCTCTTGTTTTAATCCTGCTTCACAAAGCCCTGATCAGTTATTAATCAGATTCATATAATCCTAGAAAATGAATCTGGTATTCATGAGAGCCACTAGGAGAGGAGGAGAAGGGCAGGAAAGAAATTTTGGCAAGCAAAGAAAGATAAAATAAATTCTAGGATAAAAGGGCAGTGCTGGTAGATGAAAAATATTATTAGAAAATTAGTACCAAACAAATTCATATTTTTAGGGAAGGAAGGAAGGAAGGAAGGAAGGAAGGAAGGAAGGAAGGAAGGAAGGAAGGAAGGAAGGAAGGAAGGAAGGAAGTCCTTGAGTCTTGTTAGGCAAGCAATCTCATTGCACCAGCCTTTCTGTACCTATACAAACATGAAAACTATTAGGTTAGATGAAAGAGAACATTGTCACTTCTTTTCCTACTTAAAAGAAACAACTAAACAACTTAAATGACAGCAAAAAACCTAAATTATAGTTCATGTTGTAATTGAGGAGAATATAAGCTTTGAAGTAGTTATAAATAATTATGGGAATCACAACATAGTACAAAAAGAATAGAAGGAAAAATTACACTGAATTTTATAAACTTTTTAATAAGATTTTGAAAAAATGTTAGGTTTTCTGGCACATTTGAAATAAGATTTTATCATTTTATTTTTCTACAATCACAGGATGCATAGTACTCCTGTAATGTTTTTAAATAGCATGGATGTTTAGATTACTTGCAAAACCCATATGTGTAAGAGATCAAATGTACTTGCCATTTAAATCTTGAGTTCATGAGTTTGGGGGCAAGGATATACCTCTTACACACATTCATCAGCAAACCCTGTTGCACATTTCCATAGACCCCTTTTTCATTTCAATTTAGAACCAATTTTCATTGAAAATTTTTTCTTCTTTTTTTTTTTTTTCCTTCTTTGAGGTTGGTGAGAAGAGTCTCTGATTTCTTCTAATATACACATAAATTACATCTTTGTCACGAAAGTATCACCGACAGAATAGAATAAACTGCTGCATTCAATCTATTACAAAAATAATACAATTTCTTTTGATTTCCTTTTCTAAGCACCAGATGCCAGGAACAGTCAGATTTCTTAAGATGCCATTCACAGTTCTTATTTGTCCTGGGACACAACAACCAGGCTGATCCTCTAACCCAGTTTGATGCTGCTCCTCCTGAGGTCAAGGTCACTATTACAGAATACAGCAGGAAATGAGCTAAATTGCAGAGATGAAAAACAATTAGGAGGAAAGCAGAAAACCAAAACCAGTCTAGATCACAGAGGCAATAATTAATTAAAGAATAGCTAAGATTTCACTGAAACCTTGCACTTGAGCCAGAGCAACATGAGTCTCCAGCACTGAAATCCTCCAGCACAGACAGAAAGGAGGAGTGGTTGTTACTCTCTAGTCTTGTAGCTTGCGCTGTACTGCCAGTAATGCCTCATGAAGTCCTCTCAGCACTGCTCCTACTTAATTCTTCAGTCAGATGAGGTCTCTATCAGTTCTTCATCACAGGATGCAAAGGATAGTCATCTATAATTCTCTTATTTTCCTTTTAACACCTGCAGTCTCCTCACTTTTCAGCATGTTTGCTATGATGCTGAGGAGACCAAACGCTTCAAATTCAGTGCAGTTCCTTTCTACCTACAGGTCTTGGTTTTATTCTGAATGACCACTACTAAAAGCAGTAAAATGTTTGTGTAGAGCAAAACTTGTGGGATTCAGGAATAAAGTTAGGATTTATCCCACTTTTAGCTCTCCAGAAATTAACTCTTAGCTGAATTGAAGAGAGACATGAATTAAAAAAATAATTAAGATCAGTACAGGAGACCTTTCTCTCTAAAGCACCACAGGCAAAAACTGACAACTGAAATTAAATAAGTTCTTATCATCAGTCACCAGGGAAATGAAGACAAGGCCTCAGAAATGGAAACAATATGTTTCTAACAACCATAAATAAATTTCCTTAGAAAGAGATTGAAACAGAGAATCCAAGTAACTTCAAGTGATATTTTAGTTTGCTTAGGGGCAGCACATGATAAAATGGAAGAAAATTGTTACCACATATTGAAAAAGATAAGCGTGGTGACACAGAGAACCTTTCGATCTTGTATTCTCTGTTTGAATATACTGCAGTAAAACTACGGTACCCATTAAATGAATTAGTTTATCCAAATGACTCATCACTTCACATCATATTTTATTTGCTTTTTAAGATGAAATATCTTAGAATTTATTGATATATTTATTCCTATTAATGTATACATTTCATATTAAAGACCATATGAATTGGTTAAGAAGCAGTCCCATTTTCAGTATAGATTTGATTGGTGTTTAACACCAGCAAAGGAAGCCTTGCTGGGAATAGGAGAGAAGTTTCTGATGAGCTATTATACAATAATTTGTTGTACTTTTATAAAGTGAACACAATTTACCTTATACTTAGTATCTCGTGTTGATCAAAGCTGCTTGCAGTGATTGCTGCCAACATACAAACCCATTGTTTAAATCTGAAAATCTCAACACTACACTTCTGATCAGAATTTTATCACCAGTGTGAGTTCCTCTGTATTGAGTTCATGCTTGTATCTCTGTTAATTTTCTTTTTTAATGGATGAAGGGGTTTTTTCTGTATGAAGACTTTCAGAGATTCAAAATTAGAAAATACACTTCAACAGACTTCTAAGAGGACTAATTCAGTAAATGAGTAAGGTGGATTTTGATCTAGTATTAATCTTGATCTTCTCGATCATATGCAAACAGGGAAAGTACAACATAGGGCTGTTTTTATTTTGTCACTTGTGTTGTGTTAGAAGTAATTAATTATACAGCACCAGCAGAGGCTTTTGCACCCTAAAATTATTCAATGATTGTGTAACATGCTAGTGATGCCTTCTAGAAAGTTATTCAAGTCTTGGAAACAAATATACTTTCATTTAAGATCCACCAGTGAGAAAAGACCAAAATCAGGTAAATTAAGTGACAAATCTTTCATTAGAAAATTCCAAGCATCTTCCTATCTATTCTCTTTCATCTCCAAATACATAATTCTACATACTTCATTTCCTTTGGATGAAATTCAAAGCCAGGGTATTTCACCTTTCACAATATTCCATGTATCATCACAGCAGTACCATATAGTGGGCAGAATCATTATATTCAGTTTGCACACAAATAGATAAAGAGATAAAGTCAGAAGTGAGGTCTATGACAAATAAGACTTTGAAATTTGGTGTCCCAAATGATACACTTCTATTAGATAAGACTTCATAAATTGAAAGCAAAACTTTCATCCAGTTGTCTAAAATGATGATGTCATTTCAATTTAACAGCATGCTCTGAAACATAGAAATTATATCAAAACTTAATTTGCTTCTTGACTGATGAAGTAAACCCATCAAGACTAGTATTTTAAATTTAAAGTAAGAATCATTTCTCTCATTGATAATATTTTAATATTTTGATCCATTACTGATTGAAGAGTTTTCATAGGTTGCTTGATGAATTTGTCCATAAAGATTCCTCAGTTTTTCATGCTTTGTGAAAGACCTGTTTGTTAGAAACTTAAAAATAAGAACTGAAACTACACTAAGAAAAATAAATAAATAAATAAATAAATATGCTGCTGCATGGAGTAAAGTGCAATGAAAAAAAAGATAAACTAAATAACAAAATAGCCAAGATATCATATATCAAAAAGAAGAAAACACTTCAACAAAATTAGAGATGAGAATGTGGATGTTTTAAAGGATTTCACATGGTAGAATTTGCCACGATGAAAAATAAATATAAGATACAAACCAAGTTTTATTTGGTTTCATCTAGCATTGAATAACCATTGAAGAGTGAATGTAAAAATAAAATTAGAAAAACAAGCTACCTGCTAAACATCAAATAACCTGTTCTAGTACCATCACTGAGAATTATAACAGCCCTGTAGATAAAAAGAAAAGAAACATGAAGGTGTCAAGAGATAGAAGTGAGAGATAAGGCAGTCTAGAGTTTTTTATTACAATGAAACGCTGCAGAACATACAAAGCCAATACACTATTCCGGGAACAAGGGTCAAAGAAAGGAAGTAATATTTTCAAAATTAAAGATAGAAAGTTTCTATGTGCTATACTACAACATGGCTTATGAAATATATAGCTATAGATAGTCATATCAACAAGACTTAGTCCAATTCAAGTTTTGAATCTCACTTCCTTTTCTCTTTTTTTTCCCATAAAGATCACAATTATTAAAAATCCAAGTTTTGAATGCTAAGCCATTATATAAATGGCATAGTTAAACTCAGACACCCAAACAGATCTACCTTAATCAGCATTCAGCCTGTTGTATATTTTGTAACCTCTTTGTTGGTACATAAGAGTCATCTATCTGGCACTCAGCATGAAATCAGAACAGTGGAAAAACAAATCACTAAAAAAGAACACACCACAAGCAACAAGTTCCCCCAGCCCCCAATATACAATTCAGAAAATAAAATCCTGTGCAGCCATAACACCATTATTTATCCTGTTCCTTAGTAAAGCTCCTTGGTTAGATTTTTTTTTATAGCTTTGTCTCAGCATGATGTTGAGCTTCTCTTCTGACTTGGGTATTTCTGACCTTTTGGAGTCTTCACAGTTGCCATATTTAGTCCTACACCTTAGGGTGCTTTGATTTTCATACTGGAATAATTACTTTCTTGATTCGTAAAAGAAATAAACTCCTGAGATGCTTGGATTTACACCTTACTTAAACGCCTTAAGTGGACATGTAATTAATTACTTAGTAGTTGTCCTGGTTTGAGTGAGAACAGAACTAATTTTGTTCAGTGATTTTACTTTTCAACTCAGTTCTTCTAACCAACTGCACTGTCTTAAGTTAGCAGCCTGTTCTCACAGATAGTGTCTGCTTCTAGCAGTGATAACACCTCATGTTTAGAGTTACTACCAAGGATTAGTGTGCAGACCAAGGCCACTGGTGCATATTGTGTGCCACATTGGGGGGTGCAGAAAGTAAAAGGCTGCACCTGCAGGGAGGAGCGGACAGGACAGGTGACTCCAAACTGACCAAAAATGTATTCCAGCCCATAGACATCATATCTGGTAAACAGCTGAGGGATCACGACGGTCTCGGGCCTTGCCCTATTGAAGCACTTTGACAGCTTTGCTTGGCTTGGGTCCTCTTTCTGTTTCTTCTCAGGAGCACCCAAGGAGGACTCTGTCCGTTCTGCCTTCGATACCAATTGGTGTGTTCCTGAGCCCAGGACCAGAATCCATCTTCTGAACACAGATTCCATCTGCTGTAGGACCCAGGCTGGGACTCTCCCAGTGCCTGCTCCACAGCATCAGTGGTGACAGTGAAGTAATTACCATTACGGGGGTTGGCCTTGGTACTGGGTTTGTATATATTTGTAGATATTCCATTTTTATTATTATTATTATTTTCACTTTCATTAAAGCTGTTCTAGTTTCCTTTTCTAATCACTGAGTCTCTTTCCCTTATTCCCTTTCTCTTCCCCTTTGAGGAGGGAGTGGGGTTAACAGAGAATGTCTGTTAGAGGTATAAGGGGCCGCCCTGACCCTAAACTGTGGCAGTAGTCATTTAATGTATACTAAATGGTATAAATTTCATTAACCATTTTGCTCATAATAGTCCCCACAGATGAATACAATCAAAAACATATACAAATATCAACACATAGACAACACTCCAGGCTTCAAAGACTTCACAGAGCAAATTCATGTCAAGGACAGGCTAAAACAGAACCACCAAATGCAATCAGAAAGGGGGGGGAAGAAAAAAAAAAAAAGGAGACATTACATTTATCCAGATTTTCACTTTTGTTCCACTATGAACATTTTCTGTCTGTCTGTGTTGCTTGTTTTGTCCACATTACCCATCCACCAGCTGCCAGCTGAGGACATAGTTGTTCCCCCAACAACTTTTGAGAGGTAATTGTTAGGATTTTTTTTTGTACTAGATGGGACTTTTCCTAACTAATTTGCTGATGACATTTCTTCTCAGGAAGGCAAATACCACAAAACCAACTAATAAGAATACCTTTAAAAAGGTGTCGTTTATGACTTTCATAACTTACAGTACAACAGAAATCAGACAATTTTGCTTTAGTTTAGAAGAAGGTAGAGCACAAATCCAGAGCCGAATTTGGAAATTAGTTCAATTATCCAGATGTTTGAGTTCAAAGTATCAAAAACTAGGTCTCAACAGCTGATGAATACTTATTTCTTCATTGGGAAGCAGCAACTTAAGACTACATCTTCCTTATTATAGTAGAGGTTAGAAAGACAGTGATAAAGCTTTTTGATGTATTAAGCATTGAGTAAACAGAATAATCAGAAGTTCAAGTCAAATAATTGATCAATATTTCTTGCTTTAAAAAAATAATGAGTGTTGCATCTTATTGTGGTCATGAAAAGAACACATTTTACTTGAGAAGACAAGAATTTATTATTAGTCAAATAAAATAATTCTAACAATCTAATCAAAATATGACAGCTATAAAAATACAACAGACCATCACAGCAAGTCATGAGAGTCTAAAGCCGCCAGCAGCTTGACTGTTGATAGGGATCCTCTATGTTGCTCTGTGTGCCCTTTTGTTCAGTGTTTTCAAATTATTTAGGTTTTCTATCCGCTTTCTTAACTTTAAAACCAATTTTAGTTTGTGAAGCCTGTTTGCACACTAGGGCTTTTTAGCCCTGTAGCCCAGTAAATAGACAATTGCCACTGTTAGTGTACTGACTTTGTGGGGTCTCAGGACCTTGCAAATTTTACTTTACATCTCCTTCAACCTGCCTGGAACTTTGTTTTCATTTGATTTGTCTTAACAGTAACTTTTCAGATGACTTCCAATTTATTTTGCTTCTATCTATGCTTAACTCTATCATGTAACTGTAGTTTTTACATAGCTAGAAGTGCAAGCATGGGATCATATGAGACAGAACACAGGCTTCAGAACTCAGAGCTATAAACAACTCAGAGAAATGCAGATGTAAGAACTGTTCTTAGGGTTTTTCCATAAGGAAAACAAAGAAAAATGAAGCAATATACATAAAATGCACCATATGCATAATATGCATAATATGGTTGCAGATCAATGAAGAAAGATCATCCTGCAAAGTAGGTTTAACAAAGACATAAAAATAGCCCTAGGTACATCCTGAAGAGAGAAGGTGGAAGAAACCATCATCATTAACAACATACTCCTCCAGACAAAAGAATTTGGATGCTGATGACTGGCCATATCCCACTCCAGATTAAATCCATTTCCCTCAGAATAAAGAGGAGCAAGGGAAAGATGGACATAACTCCAGGAAAAGGGCTTGGTACTAGTATGTGCGTATAACAATTTTTTTTTTAATTATTTTTTTCTGCAATAACTAAATGTGGACTAATACAAATTTGTGATTAAACTCTTAATAATTCAACTGTATGAACAATACATTTTTGGCTGCATATCTAAAGTGTCTGCCCATAATAAGATTTCAATACTAGGGAATAGCCTCTGGTATCATTCTGTGTCCACTCATCCATACTACTTTTTATTCAGAGACAATTTAATCTGCACAGAATAACTACTTGTGATCACTATAATCTAAAGTAAAATGTTTAAAAATTACCTGATCCTCAGACAATTGCTAACATATCTAAAACAAGATAAAACAACTCAGGCCAAGACAAGCATAAACAAGTCCTGCATCTATTAAATGTAATGTTGTAATAAATGTTATTGTTCTTGTAATGACAATAACCATACGTACTGGTCTCCAGAAGATGATTAGATAAAGTGAAAAAAACACAAGAGATATGGAATAGTAAGAATAATTGGTATGGAGAAATGGGAGGGCAGGTGTGAAGAATAAATGTGAAACAGAGAAGAGGGCTGAAGCTATGACACAGAAAAGACTGGGTTTAGTGCACTAAAACCCACCATTACCTCACATACTATTACAGAAGTCAGTGAAGAAAAGAGAACCATTTTTCATTCTGAACTTGCAGTTTTCAAGTGAGGGTTGTCACCAGGTTGCTATCTTTATAACTTCCACCTTTGCCATTTTAGGACAACTTACCATTTCCTAGCCTACTTACCACTGTTTTATATGAAAGAGCTATTTGTTGAAATATGAGCTAGTCACAACTATAGTGACACTGGGAGTTTAATTCTTTTGTCCCCCATAGTTATCTGAGGTTTTGGTTCAGGTGCATTCCTTGCATCTCTTCAAAGAACAAGAAATTCAAGGTAAGCAAACTGAAATAGCTACATAGCAAGGTGTCCAATTAGTTCTTAGCTGTACAAAGCACACTGATTCTCCAAAGGCTACAGAAAATGTGTAGATCTATTCCAATCTATACATTAGAAGGATATTTGCATCATAGTAAAATCCACCTAAATGAATCTTCCCTGCACTTTTTAAGTGTACCTCAATATACTCCTAGTTAGGAGATGAGCCCTTCTTTTCTATGCTACTGAAGAGACATATCGTACTTTGTAGTGATAACTCATTTCATATCTACTCGGAAGAACTTCACAACCTTTTGTAACTTAATATAAAAAATCAATATAAAGAGCCAACTATAGGTCCAAATACTGAAATTGATGTACCACCAGAAGAGAAAGTTAATGAAGACAAGATACCACTAAAAGGATTCAAGGTGTTACCAATGAATATTAAAGGCACAAGACTGACATCATTGAGACTTACATCAGCTTTTTAGCTGAGGGTCTGACCATGAACTGTAAAGCAACACTGGGCCAGATACAGCCTAGCTATATTATCTGAGATAGAATAACACATACAAGCAGTCTCCTAGCTCCAGCTGGATGTCCTGAGACAGCCATGCTCCTTCCACAGCTGATCAACAAGATCTTTTGGAGAAGTTACTTTTTTCTCTGCTGACACACATCTGCACCTGCATTTCCAAATGATGTATCAACTAACAGAACCAGGCAAACATGAAGTCACTTCAAAATACTTTATCAGGAATAGATGCCAGGTACTTTCCCAAGCAGACAGGCTGAGTGGAGTGAATGCAAAGTTATTTCACACAGAAACCTTGTAGCAACAGTACCTTAAGTACGTAAAGTAACAGAACTGAGACATCAAGTCTTGCCCGTCCTGAGAAGGCTTAAACCCATAGCTCTGCCTTCTAAGTATCTGATCTTCCAAACTGCAGAAGAGCCTGAGGCTGAGCTCTTAAGCCTTCCTGATGAAGAGGATACATTATAGTAACCAAATACAGCATTAGGGAAGTCACACAGAGAACATGGAGGAAGAAGCCTGATTTGCTGTATGAGATCTCTGCTGAGATTTACGATCTCTCTTCATGTCTGGTCAACATTCCCAATTGCAATAATATATTTTATCCAATTACCTTAGAATGTAAACCACATAAATAGTCTCTGATGTACAGATCAGACTCACAGTCTCTCCCACCTCATCACCAAACTAGTAAAGTGACACTGCAGCTCAATAAAGCACCCATTTCGGGAAGAGCAAAATCAAATTTTCTGATCATAATCAGTTAAATAATTACTTGCATGTAAATATTAACTTCTAGATATAATAATTAAAGAAATAGAACAGCACAATTAAGGGCAAATTAAGAGCAGGCCATTCCAGTATTTTTTCTAGCTGACACTGTGATTTGGTTTGAGTTAGAACAGAATTTTGTTCAGTGATTTTACTTTTCAACTCAGTTCTTCTAACCAACTGCACTGTCTTAAGTTAGCAGCCTGTTCTCACAGATAGTGTCTGCTTCTAGCAGTGATAACACCTCATGCTTAGAGTTACTACCAAGGATTGGTATGCAGACCAAGGCCATTACTGGACCTTGTGTACCACATTGGGGGGTGCAGAAAATAAAAGGCTGCAACTGCAGAGAGGAGTGGACAGGACAGGTGACCCTAAACTGACCAGTAAGGTATTCCAGTATAAAGTTGAGGGATCACAAGGGTCAAGATCTCTTCTTCAGTAGTTGGAGTCCAAGAAGGATTCTGTCCATTCTGTCTTTGATCCCAATCTGTGTGTTACTGAATCCAGTTCCAGAATCCAGCTCCTGAAACCAGTTCTCATCTGTTGTTGAATTCAGCCTGCGACTTCCCCAGTGCCTGCTCCACAGCATCGGTGGTGATGGTGATGTAACTGCCATTGGGGGGGCTAGTATATATTTGAATAAATTCCATTTTAATATTATCTTCATTAAAGCTGTTTTAGTTTTCTTTTCTAGTAAGTCTCTCTCCCTTATTCCCTTTCTCTTCCCCTTGGTGAAGGGAGAGCAGTTATCACAGAGTACCTGTCATTCATCTAGTGGCTGGCCTAGCGCTAGACCTTGACACACTGTTCATTGGATTTGTCCCAAATTCACAAATTTCAGTGAATAATCCCATTTTTTTTTATATTGACTGTTTAACCCTTTTTTTTCTTGACTGAAATAATAATATTTGTGTTTACAAATAAAAATTACAGCAACAACATATAGATAATACACCTTCTATTTGGATTGTAGTTCGGTTTGGTTTTCTTTTTTACTGTGATTCCTATAAATTTAATAACTTCTTTTGGTATATGTGAATATATTTATAAAATTATATGTGTTATGATACTCACGTCTGCTAACTCTAATTCTAAATGTATGCCTGCAAGCTTCTGCAAGCTTTTGCTTGAAACATACTCTTTATCAGAACAATGTTTTTTGACTAGGGAGCAGAGTCCTGTAGGAACAGAGCTGTTCCTGTTTACCTTTTAGGGGTAAAACCTCAATAAATAGTCTCTGCTGTAAAATAATAATTGTCCAGACAACAGAAGAGACTTTTAAATAAAAAAAAAAGTAAAGTAAAACTGAATCTAAGATACTGGTTTATATACAGTTATTCTTGTAACCCTGGTGTGATAGTCTTCAAGACTTTAAGACAATCTTACTAGACTATATGATAGAATTCTGTGCACAAACCAACTAAACTGATAATCTATCTAACATGAATTCCCTATTCCAATGAAACAGCTTTCAACACTTTTAAGGAAATTGAAAGATATACTTTTGCAAAAACTCTGACAGCAAAATTTATTCTTATTTCAGCAGAAGTGCCAAGGATTGAATATTTTAGGATTATGTCCTAAAAGCCAGATTAAATATTCAATAACTTTTACTTACTCCAGTAGCTTTTTTCAGGCTAGTATCTTTATCAAACTATATTTAATGCAGAGCAGCTCTTTTCATGGGGGTCTGTAAAAACAGATTTTTTTCCTCTTCTAATTAGATTTTCATTTGCATGAAAAAAAGGATCTTTGATTAGAAGTATTTACAGTTTCTTTTTTACCACAGCCTTCTGTGAAATCATAATCATTTTCATAGAAATTATTTGTGATATCACAAACAGAAGATTATTAATTCAACTAGAGATGATGGGCTGTTAAGATCCTGTTTTCATTCAAGATTCTTGGCCATATGAAAAATAAGAAAATGGGTTATATAAAACTGCACAGCATCAGTAGATACTGTATTGAGAGCATTGAAGACTGATGTTTAACAGCAGAGCAGGTGTCATTACTTTTAGCTTCTCACACACAGAAATACCAGTAGGTGTTTCAGCCTTGCTTTGGAAGAAGCACATCTGAGACAGTGTGAGAAGATTGCTGATTTTCTTTCTTCACCAAGAAAGGGTGACACAGAGGCCAATTATTGTGGGACAATGACATAGCTTCTTCTGAACATTTGATTAATCACAGCTTGAGAAAAGAAAAGCTAATATAATTGATTGGGAGAGATATATCAAAACACTTTTATTTAGAAATTCTAATTTGCTATCGTACAGATGCATCTTAGCACTCTTTAGAGAATGCTTTATTTATAAACAATACACACATTTTATAGACTTAAAAAAAAACCCCAACCTTTTCATCTTCCATCATACATTGTTATTAACCACCTTAAATGTAAATGGGATCTTTATTTTTTAACAGCTCATCTGTTCAGACTGAATTTGTAATCATCTGTTTGTGGTAATATAAATTCTTGCTATAGCTTACAGTTTTGAATTAACTTGTACATTTTGCACTATTGAAAGATATTTTCATTGTAGTACCTGGATTCTTGAATTTTGACCCCTCTTTGATCAAACATTTTGATTAATTTTGTTAACCCTTCAGGTTATCTTGTAAGACAAAGATGTTTCCAGAAACTCCCAAGTAGAACAGTAGATTTAAATGAATTATGTTAACAAAGGTCTCAAACTATATCACAGTGCATCAAATATTATCACCCATGAATCTTATCACTATTTTCACATAAACAGATCCTGCAACTAATTAAATAAGGATCTATACTCATTTGTACTTGTTCATCTGTACTCTGATTTTAAAAAGCACTTATTACCATCAAAATTACAGATTCACCACATTTCATAAAAGTGCTACTACCCATGGAGGGCCAAGCTGTAAAAGCCTTGAAGTATGGAATATTTCCTGTTCATAGAAGCACACGGGCATGCAATCAAAAGCAATCAATTTATGGCAGCTTTACAAGTCACTGTTCATCAGATGAGTTACAGCAGACCATATGTGCACACTTAGCTCACCCTAACTTGTGAGGTAAAATGCATTAGTTTAAACTAATTTCATGGTCGTATAAATTTTACCTTACCTTTTGGCAAGGTTAAGATGACATGTAGTCCATTGCAGTGATATAGCAGCTGCCTGTTATCTTGGAAGGCTGTAATTCATCCTGGATTGATCTAGATAAAGCTCTTAGACTATCAAGTTTGACATCTGTAAGAGGTAATTTTTATTGATCTCTGTGATTGAAAATGATAAATTTGGTATTTCAAAAAATATCCAGTACTTATTAAGAGTCAGCAAGAGGAAGCTTTACCATTTTCTACTTATTTCATTAATTTAAGTGCATCCTTCCTTTATAAAAAATGTGTCTTTTATTTCTAATTTCACCAAATTTTATAATTCCAAGATATGATTCTTCTTATACCTTTATCAGATAAAAAAGCCCAATAAGTCACTTGAATTTCTGTACATTAAGATGCTTATACATCATTTTTAGTTTCTTTGAAGACCATCTTGATACGTGTAGTTCCTACAGTATCATCAGCCTCAGTGAAGGAAATCAATATTAGAAATACTTTTGAGTTTGTCCTTCAAATCTGTGTTTGTGATATACATCTTCAGCTCTCTTAATCATCTTAAGTATTTTTGATATATTACTAAATGCTGGCTATAAACATCAATCTGCTACAGTATCATCCTAAACACAGCTTTGCAGTGGAACGGTGAAGAGAGACATCTATGAATTGTTTTTCCAATATGTGTAACTTGGAAGATTTTCAAGAAATAAGGAATATGACCACACAATTACTTTTTCTTCCTGTCCTCATTTTTTCTGTTTTCCTGGTTTTGGAATTAACAGGATCTTGTTATATGTTGTTTCAAAGTAGATTATGAATACAGCTACTAGTGAAACTATACGAAACTATATCTTCCATTACTTTTATTTGTTACAACTAGTACACCCAATATGAGTTATTAGACTCCATAACAATGTAAATAACAGCAGATATTAATCAGTCTAGGCACATTAATTAACTTGAGATTCTTCAGCTTGTCAGATTTATATTAAAATATTATAACTTTCTAGTCTACTTCTATTTTTGGGACAGAATCTTACAATAAATCAGAATAAGCAAAATTTTATTGCTAAATTACTAATACAAACAAAGGAGTCAGAATATAGACTTGTAAGCAATATTGCATTGTTCCTGAATGAGGTATTATGCAATTCCTTCCACACTGAAGAAAGCTTCATATGAATTCCTACAGTAAATTGAATATGGTAAGGATGCACATAGCACATACAAATTCGGTTCTAATTATAACAAAATTATGTGTGAGCTCAGAGAACTGCCTGTCTGAGGATTGTAACCAAAGAACAACTGCTGTTCTCTCCTACAGCTGGCTTTTCCAGGCAGTTAAAAGTCTTGTTAATCTTTTCTTAGTCTCCTGAATTTATTATGATTATGTCTCCTCTCAGTATGATAGCAATGGACTGAGTATGCATAAATGCCATGTTAATTTCCTTCCACTGTACAACATATACTTTCAGCTCAATTACTGTTCATATACTTAATAAAAGTGTACTCTGGCATATAATTAAGAAAAAGCATATTATGAGACATGAGACCTGGTCCTACAGCAAAAAAATAAGTGCATCACATGTAGATAACTTTTTCTTGCTTTGCTGAGATAAAATGAAGTCTAATACAAATTGTTTCGAGATAAATTCACTACTTCACTATGACTTGGGTTTTTTCATTGCTCCATACACTGAACAATGACCAATAAAGAAAACTGTAGCATCAGAGTGCCATTTTATTGACTTCTGAGCTTTCAGAGCTCTATTGAAAATTTACTTTTTTCTTTTTCAGTCATCACACTGAATAAATCAACCAAAAAAAAAAATCAATGTTACCTCTTCCCCTTACAAAATCCTAAGGTTTTCTCAAGTAGGGTCAGAAAATACATAATTGTGTGATTATATAAAACAGCTGCATACCTAAATATAATCACATATCTTTGTATTAAACACTAAGATAACAGACTAAGAAAAGATTCTACAGAGAGACTGATGACCTACAAGTAGGCATGAGCTATATGATATTATACGGATTAGGGGTTTTTTCAGAAATTCAGAGTTGTGGGTTGAAATTATTTCTGAAATTGATCTTAGAAAATCAAATCAAATAACATTCAAATCACATAACATTCATGATATGCACTGGTTTCAGCTGAAAGCTAAGCACATACTTAAGGGTCAGATTGAGTTGAACAAGACTAAGTACAACACAAATGACAGTCATGTTAACTGAAAACCATTTACAGATACTCTGAAGAATGGTTATGGAAGTTACATAAGAGCTCTTGCTTTAGGTTTCTGCAAAAAATACACCCCTCAGAAAAAAGATCATTGGGTGTAAGCAAAGTAGAATCAATAGGACATTAAGCTCTGCAGCAACATCAAGTTCTGTGTTTGGAAGAAGTTACTCAGAAATAAAAAATAAAATGAAATATCAAAGATAGTGTTTTCTAAACAAAAACAAACCATCTCAAATATTTTATAAATTTCTGTGCATTTAGAGATCCTATCATTTTTTTGGTCTTTCAAAATTCTATCAGTTGAGTGGGTCCTAGTAAAGAAAAAATTTCTTAATATTAATGACCATAAGAACATAGTATTTGGTTCTTTTGCATTGAAACTGTAAACTATACTATTTGTAATATCTAATAACTTTTCTTAAAAGTTTCAGTCAGGCTTTCACACTGTCCTTACACATATAACAAACTGATTATCCAAACTACCCAGTGTTGAGGGGGTTCCCCTTTAAATCCCTTAAATCACTTGTCACAGAATCCTGATTTAAGACTCTGCTTGCTGAAGAACGAGTGGAATGCACCTCATTCAAATAAAAGCAGCAATACAATTTATTGACACAGAATAATGATTTGACAAAGCTTAATAAATTTTATAAAACTTAGCAAAAATCAACAAGGATTAATCAAGGTTCAATTTGATAGCAATGTCACTACTTTACTAAAAATTGATTAAAAGCAATTGGATTACAATATTTATGCAGATATGTATATATATGTTGTATATACACAACAGAAGTGACTTGCAGTTGGACTACGGTCCTTGAAGACAGACGGCAATTTCCATTCATCTTTACCAACGGTTGGTCAGAGTTAAGCCTGAGAGATGTCCCAGCTCAGGGGGAGATAACGAGACTCAGTTATCCTGGATAACTGAGTCTCATTATCTCTATAACTAGATCCAGAGATCCTGGAGAGCTCCAAAGTGTCTCACTTTTAGGATTAGTATTTATATGATGGCAAGATGATTGACTTTGGTCAGTTCTACAGCTAGTACTTTTCCACTGTGGCCATTAATCTTGACAGGCTAGCTTGGCTCTTCCTAACTGGGGCCATTAATCTTGACAGGTTAGCTTGGCTCTTCCCAACTGGGGCTGTGGTCTTTTGTTGGTACCTTCCCAAAGATTTCAGGAGTTATTGATACAGTTAGGGGGTGCCTAGATGTTCCAGCTTGCTGACCCCACCTCTGGGTGGTGAAGGAGTCCATTTAGTTTTGTGTTGATACACAAGAGTCAGAATATACCAAGCTCTTCCAGTCTCCTACACTGTGAAACTAAGCTGGTTTCGCAAAGTGGCCTAGGAGTCAACTGTGCCAAGCAGGGGAGGTCAGTCTCACAGAGTGGCCTAGGAGTTAACCTAACAAAGTGTGGTGGAGGGGGGCTGTACCACCACACCCAGAGGTGAAGTAATAACAGTGAACAGGGAATAATTCATCAAAGTATATGAAGCATCAATTTGTTCAGCTAAACCATTCAGCAAAGAGAAGAAAGAAAAGACATTCGGGGTCATCAGGCTATTTAAGCAAACAATCCACAAACACAGATTACAGGACATTTTTGCTCTGCAATTAACATTTCAACCTGTTTTACTCAACAAATGTTTTCTTAACAGATCTATTAACCTTAAAAAAGGAGAAGATTATAGACCTACTGAAAGGTCTTTATACAGAGACTGTATATTGAGCCAATTCACAGAACATGCTGCTCTCAAACATGATACTCCAATGGTAGCTGGTTCCATGCTTACCTTTTTCATGTCCTTAGAGCTGTTGGAGGTTGCCAGCTGTGACCTTTAATTATAGTACTTCTACCTGAAGTACTGAAAAATCAGTTATTTATTTAAAGATTGTCCCTACAATTATACTGATTTGCATCAGACTTATTATCTGTACAGATCATTTCCTCATGCAGTAGAAGGACTGCTTTTAATTTAAACCTTACTGGCTGGTTTGAAAGTCCTTTAGACAAATAATAATTTATTATATTCTTTTTTATTAAGACTGGTCTATTGATTCATAAACTACTCTCTAAGAACTAACAAAGCAAGCCTTCAAGAAAGGAGGAAGGAAGTGTATTACCACAGAGCCTTTTAAGAGAGCTGTTGAAATAAAAATGCTCCACCACTAAAGAAGCAGATAATGTAATGGTTGAACACAGATATCAATTCAAGCAGTTTCTTGGTTCTCAAGAAAGAAAAGTTAATATTCCTCTTGACTTTTCATGAAGTGGATGATTATGCATGTATGCATAATCTTGTGTACAATTCAGTGTATCGGACATCAAACAACACCTGACATATATGAATTACAGATTAAAGAAGAAAAATAAGCAATCAGTTGATTAGTTTCACATATGTAATGTGTGAAGGGAAATCAGATGCTTCTCAGTTTCATCTAAAGACTAAAAATATTTATTTCAGTGAAATCTGTATCATATTCACTAACTTTTGAAAAAAAACACAAGATATTATAAGCTAAACTGCAGTTAAACAAACCTTAATAAAAAGAAATTTCCATTTCATTGAAGTCATTTTATTAGTAGTTCTATGATTTATGTCTGGTAATATTAAAGAATGTAACCTATGCTTTCCTTAAGATTATTCTGTTATGCTTCAGTTAACAATATTGTGAGTCCACAGTATAACTTTATTAGGTACCCATCTAGAATTATTTCCATATAAAAAATATTGATCCATCAAAAATGTACTCCTGGAACATACAAGTTGACTGAGTTGTCCATACTCAGTATGCTAATTAATATTTTCTTTCCTCTAACTGTGGGAATCTCTGTGTTTGTACTCTCCAGCTAAAGAAAAAAGGTCAGTTAGCATTTGATCAGAGTCAGAAAAAATATACCAAGTGGATGTCAGAAACATTCAAAAGGCACCTTCAAACTATTTAAAAGGACCATTTTATATTACACATTTTTGATGAATAATATTTTTAAGCTGAGCAACAAAAACCCATCATCTTTGCAACAGGATGTCTTTGAGCTCCTAGCTGAAAGGTCTTATTGAAGAAATGTTTTGCAGTTAAAGAACTTAGGAACTCAGATGTTACTCCTTTCTAAACACTTCCCAAAGATGAAAGTATGTGCTTTGTAGTATCTACTTATCTGAAAAAAAATTTCACATGAGAAATCTATCAAATGAAAGATGCTGGCTGCCCAAAAAAAAAATCTTCTAAATCTCCTGCATTTGGCAATCCACAGAATGTTACTGAAGATACAATGTTTTACAAGAGAAATAAAATTCTTGAGTCTTCAAATAAAACCTGAAAGACTGCAAGCATAATTGAACATTATCATATTGCTTATTAGCTGAGAACTGACAATGCGCTTACCATCATATGGACCTGAAATTAATTCACTTCACAGACATAACATTGGATAAATCTGTCCTACAAAGGAAAGTGAATGTGAAGATTGCTCCCTACTAAGAGCTATTACTCTGCATTTTATATGACATATACCATCTAAAATTACTCTCCATTTTAGATGGCATGATATAGCATACCATATACTATTTTTATACAGAAATTAGATGTCTTACTTCTTCTTGCAGTGTGCTTACATGAAGCAGGTACAAATAAATAAATAAATAAAACCCCCATTGGACTTAAATAGCGATTTACTATCAATGATTAAATGGATCTTGAATAAATGTCTTCTCTCAAAATATGTATATCCATAGCTAGGTATTTATGTATGTACATACACAGAAGCCTTAACAGGTTGACTTATAACTACACACCAGCTTGTGGTAACAGCCGTTTTGCTATTCCAGACTATAAAGTTCTGTAGGCATATTTCAGTGAATTTAGGTAACTCCTTGAGAATTCAGTGGAATTACTTCAGTGGCATTGAGTGCACCCTCATCAAGTTTCCTGACGACACCAAGCTGTGTGGGGCGGCTGACACACTGGAGGGTAGGGATGCCATCCAGAGGGACCCTGATAGGATGGAGAGGTGGGCCCATGTCAACCTCGTGAAGTTCAACAAGACAAAGTGCAAGGTCCTTTATCTGGGTCAGGGCAATCCCAAGCACCAATATATGGGCAGTGACTGGCTTGAGAGCAGCCCTGAAGAAAAGGACTTGGGGGTACTGGTGGGTGAGAAGCTCAACATGAGCCATCAGTGTACACTTGCAGCCCAGAAAGCCTTTTGTATCCTGGGCTGCATCAAGAGAAGTGTGGCCAGCAGATCGAGGGAAGTGATTGTCCCCGTCTACTCCACTCTTGTGAGACCTCACCTGGAGTACTGTGTCCAGTTCTGGAGCCCCTATTACAGGAAAAATATGGACATGATGGAACATGTCCAAAGAAGGGCCACGAGGATGATCAGAAGGCTAGAGCACCTCTCCTATGAGGACAGACTGAGAGAGTTGGGGTTATTCAGTCTGAAGAAGAGAAGGCTCCAGGGAGACCTTATTGTGGCCTTCCAGTATCTGAAGGGGGCCTATAAGAAAGCTGATGAGGGACTTTTTAAGCTGTCGGGCAGTGGTAGAACTAGAGCGAATGGATCAAAACTAGAGGTGAGTAGATTCAGATCAGACATTAGACAGAATTTCTTCACCATGAGGGTGGTAAGACACTGGAACAGATTGCCCATAGAGGTGGTGGAAGCCCCATCCTTGGAAGTTTTTAAGGCCAAGCTGGATGAGGCTCTGAGCAACCTGCTCTAGTGGGAGGTGTCCCTGCCCATGGCAGGGGGGTTGGAACTAGATGATCTTTAAGGTCCCTTCCAACCCTGACAATTTTATGATTCTATGATTCTATGACACAGTAGACTTACTAGTGTGTTACATGCCTCTCTTTCTTTCCAAGTGCCTAAATTTGAGGATTTATCCTTATCTCTAAATGACAAGCAATACTGAATGGGAAACTATTTTGTTCTGTCACTTACTTCTCATTTGGTCCTGTCACATCCTATCTTTTGGCACAAAGTATTTTCTTAGTGTTATGAGCACATATCTGTGCTGTGTGTGTGAGAGTGGGTGTCTGAAATGTGTTTGCTAAAGTCCTTGATAAAAACCTTTAACAACTAAAATTGTCAGAGGCATGGGAGAGCTGGTCATGGTAGATCTGAACACTGGTGGGCAGCAGGTCATCTGTCTGCAGCCATCAAGCACTGAATTACCAGGTCATAAATGCCAGGTTTTTAGTATTTACCTAGGAGGGAAATGACTGCTTATCTTAAAGAGCTAATGCTGCTGGCAAATTTAGCCTGTGCACCAGAGGGAACATAAAGGCAACAGCAGTGGAGGACCTTTAAGGATAGTGTTTCCCTCCAGAAGCACAGTGGAGTTCTGTCCAAGTTTTCCTCATTAATCATTTTCTTTCATTCTTGTTTTCCAGCCAAAGCTTTTGGCCAAGGAGTTGCTGGACTTGGTGGCATCTCATTTCAACCTGAAGGAGAAGGAGTACTTTGGCATTGCATTCACAGATGAAACGTAAGTGTGAAAAATCAGACAGGAGACAGGAAATCTTGGTGGTTTTGTCCTGAGCAAAATGACTAGTGTAGAAGACTCCAAGGTCTATGGAGGCATGGACCTCACATCAGAGTCGGTTTTCTACTGGCTGTTCTTCAGAGGGCTGGAGGTCTCTCATGATGAGTTAAGTGTGGCTGGAGGTGTACAGAGGCAGTAACAATCCCTTCTTAATCCCATATTCAAAGAGTTGGTGTCAGTTTGCCTTCATAAAATAATCACTCACCAGTTCAAAATTATTGCCAGATTGGTGGAACTGTTCAGTTAATGTGTTAATCAGTTTATCCACTCAAGCAGGCTTAAAAGAAATGCTAAATTATTTCAAGGAAAGAAAAAAAAAACCATCAACCTCACAAAATTACTCTGATGTTTTAGATCCCAAATGATTGTTTCTTAAAAAAGGGAAAGAAGAAAGTGTGGAAAAAGAAGGGATTACCAAATGTAACATGAATGAAAAACCTTTTAAAATATAAAATTTCCAGTGTGGAAAGGATATAATCTTACCAAGAATCACACATCAGCCTTATGGCTGAGCGAAACCAAAGGAAGGGATCCTGACACTGCAGTCACATCAGGCAATGTTGGTTGTTACCCTTGAACCCCATCTCCCAGAGTCTTAGTATTACCAAAAATATGAGGTTTTGTCTCAAGACTGGCTGCTTCTACCCCTGTTTAAAAGGGAAATATAATATTAGCACTGGAGAAAGATTAAAGGTCTGACAAATGCTATGATTACTCCTAGACTGTGACGTCCCAGTGCTACTGCACAGTCCATGCTACTTTTTTCCAGCTGTCTGTTTTCTCTCTTAATTAGACTGGCCTCAACATATGGACTATGTCTTATATGTGCTCCCACCATACTCCACCCTGTTTTGCATTAGGGTTGCATTTTGTTATATTAATAAGGAAGAGGCTTCCTGCACCTATATTGTTTTAAAACCACAAGATTTTCAAGCCAGTGCTGCATTCCAAGAACAGCTGAGTCAGCAGTATTGCTGTCATGAGCCAGCTCTGCTCTCCTGCTGAAGTGGCAGGGAAATGTGAGTTATCTACTGGAATAACGACTTGGGATCAGGTAATCAGAGGCTGCCGGATAATTACACAAACATATCAACATTCTTCTCAGCAGCCATTGCCCCTCTAGAGCCAGTTCCTTTGGCAGCTGCCTGCCTTGGGCAGCCTGAGGCCACCTCAGGACACAGTTCCCAGGTTGAAGGAATGCTCAGCATCAGGCACGTGCAGAAGCAGAACCAGAGAGAGATCCCAGAATCCATCCAATCTCACTGACTTTAGCAGCTGTTCTCCCTGTAGGAGCTCTGCAACCCAACACAGGTTAATAAGACTGGTCCTCAAAGGAAGAACAGCAGGAGGCACTGGCAATTTATAAAGCAGGAGGAAGAAACTGCTCCTCACCCAGGTATTATTTCTTATTGGAGAAGGCAAATTACACAGTGAGTGCTGCCTGAGGGGTGCAGGGAAGCCGTGCAAGGAAGCCAAAGCAGACTAGGAGATTAAAATGTTCCTTTAACAGTCCAAACAGCACAGGTTAAAAACAAGAAGCACATGCCAGGCGTCAACCAGATAGCAGCTGAGCAAGTCTTGGCTCTAAGCGCAGCTGAGTGGGCAGAGGGCTCCCCTGGGAGTGTAAGGGAAGCTAATGAGGAGGTGTCAGCAATTAGACAAAGCCCAGCCTCCCCTGGGGCTCCGAGGTTTAACACACACCAGCATGAGCAAAGATCTGGGTTAGTGATGGGAGGAAGCAGAAGAAGCTGACAGAGGCTGTGGAAGCAGAGCTTCAACATGTGCTGTGGATGCAGATGTGCCTAGATGGGGACTTCAAAGGGTGAGGTGATGGCATGCACTCACTTGGTCACCTTCTTGACCTGTGGTCTAGATGGAATAGGGTGCATTTTAGGAGATGCTAAGGCAGCCCAGATGAAAGATCTGGGGACACCCTCACAAGATCTAGCAAATGCAACCCATAATGAGTCTGACCTTTGCACTGGGGCTTCTTTAGTGTCAAACCTTGACAAAAATATTTCCTCTTCAGTTGTAAAAACTTTTTAATAGAGTTGACACAAACAGCAACTGTTTTATTTGACTGAACACAGACACAAACTTGAACTGGGTCTTGGCAATAGATGTCCCACGTCACCTTGGGCTGTCTGTACCACAGATCTTAACTTGCAATGTGAAATGGAAGTTTTAAAAAAAATCCTTTCTTCAAAAAGTAGGAAAAACAGTCTCTTAATGTGTGTTTGCAGAGCACCTAACACAACCCTGTATCTGACACAGACCAGTCACACAAAAAGAAAACCCTTTAATTTTGTGACGCAGGCCCTCAGGGATTTCCTTCTTTTCACTCTTCACTGAGTTTCCATGTGCCTTACATAAAGGAAACTCATAACCAGCTAAAACAAAACAAAACAAGACTGGTCATAAATGTAGTCTGGGGTTGGCTAAATTGCAAGTTTAGAAAGAAGAAAAGCCACTAAAGTATTAAATCAATTCTTCTATTTAAGAGTAAAAGCTCTATGAGAGTAATTTATTTAGAAATTATTTGGACTGGGGATTTCCATTCATTAGTTCTGTTCTGTCATGACAACCTAAGAAGAAAATCAATAGGAACAACCTTTGCGTTGGCAACTTAATAGTTTCTTGTGATAATACAGGGTCATTACTGCATTCAGCATGACTAAAATTAGATTGTCAGACTATTATGGAGGAGAGAATAACGCTTCCTATTTTAATGATCATAGGAATGCTTTATGGTGTGAGCCATTAACTACGGGAGAGCACAGGTCAAAAGGGTGTCCCTGTACAGCACGTGGGGCAAAGCTTCACATGAAGCCAGAAGAGCTATATGCTGGTTGATAAAGAGTGAAGAGGAATGGGGAAAGGGTGCTTTTTTCCTAGTTCAGCTGATGATGTATCTCCGCTCACTGCCATTTCTCTTGGCATCAGCTTTTCCAGCACTCACACCATGAACAGAGGCAAGGGGTCAGGATTACCCTGCTGTCGGCTGCAGATGCCCCGTCTGGGCCATGGGCAGATTTTCCAAGTCTTTTCCCCGTCCTTAGTCATCTGCTCCATGGAGAACTACTGACTTTTTGCATCCCACAACTCCTCCTCTCTGTGGGTCCAACCAAAAGCTAATCCAAACCCTTTTGCTCCCTCGCCAGAGGAGAACTTGTAGAGCATCTTTTCAGCTAGCTAATATACATGATAAAAACTGCAAGGGGTTGATGCCTCCGTTATTTGTGTTGCTCTTCTGCTAAAGACTGTACCAATGGGATGAGAGTGTTCTTGCTCAATGCAAGGTCCTACGGCCAAGGGGATGGCAAGGGAAGAGCAGGATAACACTCTTCCCTAGAATATTCTCTCATCTCTGGGAACTGGAGGGAAGCCTATTTCCATTCTGAGACATGTGGCAGAGCCAAAATGAGTGACCAGGTGTCCATGTCCTGGTTGAACAGCCAGTCCAATGGAGGGTGCAGCTCTCAGAACAACGTCCAGCTCTGGCGTTAGACCAGTTCCTTTGTCACCAAGTCCATCATTTTACAAAATCTGTGCAGATAAACTCATATAGCTCCTCGAGCTTTGCATGCCCTTCAAAAGGATTTCTGTTAAAGGATTAAGACTTTAAATGAGAAAATCTTAAAAGGTTTTTTTTGTTTCTGTTGTGATTGATGGAAAAGTAAAATAGCTTATATGGCTTCTATTAAGTGAATTGGTCTTTCTCAATGTGCATTCAATTTAACATGGGTTTGACACTGAAGGGGCAGGAGTTGGTTTATTGGTCCAAATACCTTTATAACACAAATCGATGTGGATCTACTTTTCAGAAAACAGGACACTAACCAGTAAAACTATATAAACAGAACCACCTGGAGGCAAAGTGTTCATTGATGTATCACTCTTTACTGAAAGCCCCCATAAAAGAAAACAGAACTACTACATGCAATTGACAATATGAACCCTGGGCACCAAAATCCATACTCAGTCTGCAACCTAAATGGACCCAGTTTCTTTTTCTAAAAGCGATTATATGTTTGTTATTGACACTCTAGTTTAACTGCCAATGTGAGTACAACCAACGGAGAAAAATGATCTGCCTTCCAATATTCAACTTCCCTATAGGTCACTCAAAAGTGTTTGCACCATTATTTGTGAATACACTGATTTAAATACCCAAATGAACAAATCAATGGTGATAATGAAACAAAAGCTACTTGAACCACTAGACACAGGCATGTATGAATGGGATCCCAGTGCAAACTGCCTAAATTGGTCCATGAAAACTGTCAGGATTACTACATGCCTATATGCCCATGGGTTATACGCCCATACTTTTCTGCCTTACATGAATTGTTCCGCTGAGGACGAGAAGACAGCTTCCAGAGCAGAGCATTTTGTGGTGTAACGGCACTGGAGTGTGGCTCCCCGATAGACCACATTCACAGGCAGATGCCAGCGACCGTTCACTGCTGCTGTTGTCTACATGCCACGCATGCATGCTTGAAAACAAGGAGTTAGGTGACAATCTGCAGTGCAGAAACCCTCAGCGATGAAAGATTGTAAGTGGTAATTGAGTACAGTGAGCAGTTAGCTCCTGGCAGTGATTTAAGTGACCTTCCTCCTCTGAAGGAACTTTGGATTTAAGCTCCACGCAGATGAGAGTAATGAAACTCTTCAACCCAGAAACTCAGTGGCAATTAAGTGTGTTATTCAGTATACACAGCTGTGTACGTGTGCAACATAAATGTGTAACCAGGTATGCATATGCATATGTATATGCATATATTATTTTTGTGCCGATTGTATCAATGAGCTTCTCAATTAAAACACAGTGAGAATGAGGAGAACAAGTCTTTTCAAAATAAGAACTACCTTGAAGTGAATTATTGTTCTGTGCACTGCGGCTTCTCAACCCTTCGTTGTACATGTGAGGCAAATCCAGACGTTTCTGTTGAATAAACATAGAGGTAGACAGTGAGTCCATTGTCAACAAATCGGTCCCAGTGGGAACCGGTGTGTAACGCCATCAGCTGCTGGTGGCTGTTACTTTGGTGATGCAAATGCAGCTGGACAGGTTCAGGATAGGATGTCAGGCTTAGTGTGGCTTTTCCTTTCTCTGACAGCATTTTGTACCTTGGCCTACATGGTTAAATGCTTGGGTTTGTACTTCGGCTAGGAATGGGTGAGAATGTCTAGTTTCAATCCTCATGCAGGCTGTGGCTTTCACAGTTAATTTCAGCCTTCCTGAGTCCTGTTAAAAGACATGTAACAGCACATCAGGACAAAACCAAACAAACAAACAGGACAAGGACAAATTTTGAGAAGTCTGATGCAGTTGGCAATGTGGACACCTCCAATTTTTGGGTGCCTAGGCTGAGAATCTTTCAGTGGGGCTTATTTTGTGACAGCCTGGCGCATCTGTCTTCTGAAAACCAAGCCTTGTTAAAGTACATATCTGTGCTGCACATCAGAGCACAATGCAGGGATCCTGCACTAGCTCTGGGATATTGCATCCCCGCAGCAGAAATGACGGAAGGAGACACCATCGTTCTGGGTGCCCATCTATGCAGCCTTCCCAGAACAGGACTGGTCAGCCCATACACCCAGCCTTGTGAACAGGGCCATCCTCAGCCCTGATCCTGGGCAGTATCACTGCACAGCTCTGTTCCAGGCTGAGCAGACTTGCCCTCAGCCCATGTACTGCAATAGAGACATACAAAATGACTTTTGGGGCTTGAAAATCTGCATTACGCCACCCCTTTCCAGTAGCTACAGTGATAGTAAGTCTGTGCCCCTAGTGCACAGTTCAGGCTGCCCTCTACCTAGTGAAAAACAGAAAAAGAAAAAAAAAGAGAAAAAAATATTAAAAATCTTTATCTGGAGAAAAAAAATACTAAAAGTTCACAGAACCACAGAATTGTCATGGCTGGAAAAGACCTCTAAGAGCACTGTGTTCAGCTGCCAAAAAAACCCCAAACCCAAACACACACACACAAAACCAAACCAAACCGAAACAAAAAACAACCAATCAACCAAACAAACAAAAACCCACAAAAAAACCCACCTCACCATCCCACTAAAGCATGTCCTGAAGTGCCTCATCTACACATTTTTTGAACACCTCCAGGGATGGTGACTCCATCACTTCCCTGGGCAGCCTATTCAAGCACCTGACTTTCTTTCAGTAAAGAAATTCTTCCTAATATCCAGTCTAAACCTCTCCTGATGTAACTTCAGGCCATTTCCTCTTGTCCTGTCATTATTTACTTGAGAGAAGAGGCCTCACCCACCTCACTACAACCTCTTTTCAGGTAGTTGTAGAGAGCAGTAAGGTCTCTTCTCAGCCTCCTCCAAACTAAATAATCCAAATGCCCTCAGCCTCTCCTCATAGGACTTGTTCTCCAGACCCTTCACCATACTGATAGCCCTTCTCTGAACTTGCTTCAGCACCTTACGTCTTTCTTGTGGTGAGGGGCCCAGAACTGAACCCAGTTCTCAAGGTGCAGCCTCACCAGTGTCAAGCACAGGGGCACAATCACTGCCCTTCTCCTGCTGGACACTATTGCTGATACAGGCCAGGATGCTGTTGGCCTTCTTAGCCACCTGGGCACACTGCTGGTTCATGTTCAGCCGGGTGTCAGTCAGCACTCCCAGGTCCTTTTCCATTGGGCACTTTCCAAACACTCCTCCCCAAGCCTGTAGCATTGCCTGGGGTTGTTGTGACTGAAGTGCAGGGCCCAGCACTTGGCCTTTTTAAACCTCATGCCCCAGGCCTCACTCAGCCCATAGATCCAACCTGTCCAGATCTCTCTGCAGAGCCTCCCTATCAGATCAACACTCCCACTCAATTTGGTGTCATCTGCAAACCTGCTGAGGAAGCACTCAATCCTTTCATCTATATCATTGATAAAGATATGGAACAAGACCAGCCCCAAAACTGAGCCCTGGGTGACACCACTGGTGACAGACCACCAACTGGATTTAACTCCATTCACCACAACTCTTGGGGCCTGGCGGGCCAGCCAGTTTTTAACCCAGTGAAGAGTCCACCTGTCTATGCCATGAGCCACCACCTTCTCTAGGAGAATGCTGTGGGAGACAGTATCAAAGGCTTTACTAAAGTCCAGGCAGGCAATGTCCACAACCTCTCCCTCATCCACTAGGCAGGTCACCTGGTCATAGAATGAGATCAGGTTGGTCAAGCAGGACCTGCCTTTCCTGAACCCATGCTGGCTGGGCCTGATCCCCTGGGTGTCCTGCACTTGCCATGTGAGCTCACTCAAGATGGAGAGACTTGGTACTCTTGCAAAATAGACACAAATGCTGCTTAAACTGAACACCTGAACTGAACAGAACTTCTATATGGCAAAATTTGAGGTGAGATAGCTTCTTTATAATAATGCCTGATCCTGAATGCACTGGAGTTCATGAGTCCCTCAGACAGCAGTACAAAGCAACATGTTGCGCTGAGGTGAGCATGTGTGATGTCCCAGCTGGTCTCCAGGGCAGCCTGGAGCTGATGGGCAGCTCAGCGACTTTCAAGCCCAGGCAGCTCTGTAACCCAGGGCAGGGGCACAGAAATTCAAATTGAACTGAAGTGATTCAAAGCCTCCTGAAACTGCTATTTTTCTCTTCATTTTTCTAGAAAAGATGGAGTGGGGGACCTATAAATCTAGTTAAATTGCTAAATAGATGTTGTTACTTCCCAAAGGGGCTTCTCAGTTGCCCAAAGCACATGTGCTGCTGAGGAGTAACAGGCAGACCCCTGTGAAAGCTGAGTGTGTTTGCTGACAGGGTGTGTTGCTAAGACTTGTGGCAACCCTAGAAGGTAGTTTAACACTTTTTTTTTTTAAACAAGCTTTTTTTTTGCTTTTGCTTTTTTTTTTTTTTTTCATTTTTGGCAGAATGAAGAATTATTTTTGAGAATTAGAACGAGCTGGTGAATAGACACTGTAATAGAGCTCAAGACATCTGAGTTCCATTTCCTGCATTATTTGCTGCAAGATTCTCCCCAAAATCACTTAAATTCTCTCTCCTCTTTCTTGTCTAGACAGCAGAGTACTGAAGGCAAGGGCTGCCTCTCCCTCTGGGTGAAATCTGGCCTGACTGAAATCAATAGCAAAAGGCTCAGAGGATGCAGCCTCAGCATCACTGTAGGCAATGGCAAAATTCCCACCGACTTCAGCGAGGCCTGAATTTTACCTATGTATTTCCACAGTGCCTAATTTAACAGAGCCTTTATCTCAGCTGAGGAGTCAGATGCCCCTGTAATACAAATAATGGTTATTATAAAATGCCTTTCACATACACACAGCTCTCTGCAATGTGGGGAACGTGACAAAGAACAGAGTCTCTGCCCAGGAAAGCTTCCAGCAGCAAGGCACAAATGGATAAATTATAGGAGAAAATAACAGCGACAGGTACCATCCAGGCAAAAAAAAAGCAGCATGTGGTAATTGGAGCTGGAATGCTTCACAGCACAGCTGTTTTTCAGGAGCTCTCTGAAGGAGGAAAAACGAAGGCTGGGCAAACCTAGAGAGGCTATTGCAGACCTGTGGGTGGTAAATAAACTGTCTGAGGCTGTAGAGTCAGGTTTAGCCTTGAGTGAAATATTGCAGGTGTTGTGGAAACTCTTACCAATAAGGATTTCTAATGAAAATCTTGACAAACTTTGAATGATACGACTGCTTCAGGGGGTTGTAATAAAAAGGTGAAGCTCATAACATTTTGGGCTGTCCTGCCTGCCCGGTGCTGCCAGCTTTCACCCTGACAGATTGAACTTTAGCAGTTCCATTCCCAGACTGAAATGTCGCTAGGATGATATTGCCTCCACTCCTCAAACATTTATTGTGTGTTTTTCAAATACCATACAATAGCTGAGGGCAAATAGCCCTCTTGTAACACCTCAGAGTAGCAAGAAACCTCTTTGGTGCTGGGCTAAAAACTGTCTCTTCTCTTGCCAGGGGACACTTGAACTGGCTTCAGCTGGACCGACGGGTGCTGGAACATGACTTCCCCAAGAAGTCAGGACCGGTTGTTTTGTACTTTTGTGTCAGGTAAGTGTGCTGTGGGATACAGCTATGGACAACCTGTTCCCTAGAGGCCAGGAAATGAGGCTGTTGGTTTCTCACTCTGTAGAAACATCTGTGGACAGACAAACACTTTTACAGAGGTTTCTTTTGAACTCTTTGGCTTTGAAAACTCTCCTCACACAAGTGTAAATAAGTAGTGGCCACACTTAACACCCATAGATCCCCACAGAGAAACCCTGTGTAAGGACAAGATCAAACATTATGTCTTTAGGTTTTTATTTGTGGGTTCAAGCTAGGTAGGGCTGCAGAACAAAGACCTTTTTCTGCCAGGATAACCAACCTGAGCCAGCCACCTGGAGGGAAAACACTCTCTTCCTCACAGGCAAGCCATCCATTTCCTCTGGATTGTGCCCAGAGTGGGTGTTATGTCAGGGACCAAAGTATAGCTGTGTTGTATTTGCCTTCTGGACTAAACCACATAATGATAAAATGAATTACCCGCAAACAGCAAACCATGGCATGTTATGGCAACCAGGTGGCTTCTGCATGGGCATAGAATATATCCATAGACTGGACTCAACTAGACTAGAAAGGTTTTATGGAGATTACAGTAGTTTGGGAGAATGTCTCTTCATCTGGGAATTTTACAAGGAACAATTAGTGTTTGGAAGCTGCTAGAAGCTGCTGGTGCTCTTGTGTACACAACGTCTTTGCCTCCAAGGGAGATATTTTCTGAAAAGACAAATTTGCACTTGCAGCTTTAAAACACCCAGAGAGAGTCAGGGGGTTGGGATGGCATATGTACAAAATTAGGTTGAGGGTTTTGACTTACTTTTAATGGATAGCTCATGTCTAGAACTAGCCAGCGCAGTGTTACTGTGTCTTTTTCTGTTAGCCTTTCCACTCCAGTGTTAGATTACATCTGACATCACTCTCATTCATTCCATAGTACCCACAAAAACTGAAGACCTACTTTCGAGTTTCTTCCCCTGAGTGAAGCTTTCTTTCTCTGCACAGTGATTGTCATTCATTTAACTTCAATTACAAGGAAGGCTTCTCAAGAGAAGAGATTCTTTTGTTCTGTTATGTCCCCGTATTTAGTGGTGGATGCATCTTAGGACAAATCAAGGCTATGTAAAGCCCCATGAATCCAGAACTCACCTGCTATCTCTCCCAAGAGAAGAGCTTAGTCAACATTTTAGATGCTTCAAACCACAAGGGTAGATCCAGAGCTGAATACTTCCAGTGTATACAATCCAGATCCACCTGTGCTTAGAACCACACAAAACTGTTGGTGTTTTTCTGCAAGAGTGTTAGACTTTTAGGCAGATTAAAAAAAAAATAAATAAATACAACCAAAGTCACAAAGAACACAGCAGCTTTGTTATCAAGCAGCCTGCCTAGCAGCCAAATTGAGGAGTCCATGCTAGGGCAGGGATTCCACAGAAATCAGGAAAAGCTCTGACTGAGCGAGACCTAAGTGCAGATTTTAGGAGCAGAACTGCTAAATGTGTGAAAGTCAATGCTACTGAGCCACTCTCATATTCATTTCAAAGACCACTCAAAGAGCATAAATATTGCCAGCTGTATTGTTTTATGGAAGTTGGCAGCACAGTGGAGACAAGTAATTCTAGCAGGATCTTAGCCAAGTGACATCTTAGGACTATGAAACCATACAACAGTTTGTAAATGAGTGAGCTCTCCTGTTCTGGAATTACAATCCGCAGGGGAAATCCATAGGAGAAAAGTCAGCATTCAGTGTCTTGAAACTGAGTGTGTGAAAGCCAGACTGACTATGGGCTTACACTCTTTTTTTTTTGTGGTAGTAATGAGTGGATTGTCACACTGAGTTACCATTTGAAATGGACTGGAAGACTAGATGCCTCAAGAGTTAGGAATGGGCATTAACTTACCATGGCTTTCCTACTGGTTTTCTTCTCCCATGGATGTCAGATGCTGGCAAGAATTTGAAAAAGTTTCCCAGCCCTTAAAGAGTTCCCATGTTCATCCCCAAATCTGATCTGAGCAGAAGGCAATTGGAGAAGAAATCAACTCCAGCCAGATGGCTGAAGTTGGAAAGGCCCCACGCATCTGTTACCAGTGGTTTCAGTTCTGGCTTGGGAACTAAAGCAAGGGCTGAAGGAACGGTTGTGAAGAGACCCACTCATAGACAGGTTGTATTTTGATAATCCTGGGGGAGTGCAGCGGTTTGCAAAGCCATCCATACCATAAACAGAATGTTCTTCCTCCCGTGCTGTCATGGGTGGAATGGAGAGATAACTAATGCTGTACCATACCTAATTAGAAATGTGTTAATTTTTTAAGGGACTTGGGTGCCCATGACACCTACTGTAAAGGCTTGCCTGTGTTTGCAGATGCCTTTCTTGTATTACCTCCCTCTCCCAAGCACTGCAGCTGAGAAAGCTTAGGTTGGTGCTGGAGATCCTAATTAGGGAGATAGTAATGCAAGTAACAGGATGTGCCAGATGTTCATTATAGAGAAGTCTGTTTACTGTATCAGGATTTAGTAATCATGTAGGTTTTTCCCTCTAGTCATAGTAAATGTATAATGCAACCACACTGGGTAGCAACTGAAGACATGAAGCTTCAGGCAATAACAGTAAATGGTAGTTTGTAAAGAGGAGAAGATACAGAAGAACCATTTTCACCTTTTATGTGACCATCAGATTGTTTTTACCCTTAACATGCCTGCAGCAATGTTGATGGGCAGCACGCCTACCAAAGATGCTATAATTTTTAGACTGCTCTAAAAGTACACGTAAAGGAAGGAAGCCTTTTTAAGCAAAGGCTTCTCTGAATAACTGCTGAAAATAAGAAGTTTCACAAGCTTTCCAGTGTGAAATTCTCCTCCCTTATTTAAATCTCTGCAGTACTGGTGAAGCTTCATCTTTTGACACACATTTCCTTGCAGTTTGACATTGTTGTACATTGACGTTCAGTGTCTTGTCTCTCTTCTGTAATCGAAGACCAAAGATTTCCCAGCGCTGTGTCAAAGAAGGAGGATTTTTTAAGGATGTTTTTAGCATTAGTTCAGAAGAAATTGCTTCTGCCCTTGTACACTTACACAGCTAGCCTGTCTGTCTTCAGGTTGTCATCTGGTACTTCTTTGGAAGCTTTCCACTGAGAGCAACATAGGAATCGAGGAAGCAATCAGAACTCCTTGGGCAGCTCTGAACTGCCCCATGGCTATTCTTGTGCAATATTATTTTACGGGACTCTACTAATATCTGTTTATATAGCTTTAAAGCCATACATGAAAGCAAGAGGAAGTGATGTGTGTCTTGCAGGGGAGGTGGAAAGTCTGGCAACAGGATGGGAGTGATATTAGTTCTCATCTTAGAATTATCTTCCCTGGGTGACTTTCTAAAGCGCTGTTCACTTGATTGGTGGTGAAATTCATTCCCTACTTCAGAGGGTTTACAGTGAGGGCAAACCAAGTCAGATGAGAGTCACAGCTGAAGTCCGGGAGAAGCAAAGAATGGGGATGAAGGAAGGAGGGATTACTTGACTAGCTGATTTTACAGAGGTGTTTTGAGACCAGAAGAGAACAGTGAAATTGCACCCCACAACATGAGCTGCATGGCAAAGGGCGGGAACCTAAGTGTGGAGATCCAGGCAGCAAGGAGGTCAGAGGACAACAGAGCTAGCAGGGCTCATATAAAGGTGGTTGTATTTTTGGCAGGGAAGGAAGCATTTTGCTTTGACACAGGCAGGAGAAGGGAGGTGAAGTTACTCTCATTGTGTAAATCTTTAAGGCAGGAGAGGACTGGAGCATAGACAGGCTGTTTGTTCATGGAAAGCAAAGTTGGCCAGGCTTTGCAGTGAATTCTCATCCTCAAACAATGGCCTTGTGGGATTAGCAATCCTTAGCTAGGGAACCACCAGCATGGGCCTGATCTCTTTATCTTCTGGATGTTTGTCATGCTGTTAATTTATATGAATAAGCTCAGCAAATAAAATTCTCTTCACTGGTGGATCTTTTCCCAGGAATTAATATATGTGTTCTCAGGGTATCTCCACCAGCTAAACAGTGACAACTCACTGCAGAAGCCGTCACGCTAAATCAGGACATCTCCACAAGGAAGGGCTTTTCTTTCAGAGAGGCATAGAAAAAAAAAAGTGAAATAAATCCTTGATACTCAAATACTCTGCGGGGCAGAGTTTGTATCTATGGCCCGGCAGCGTTCCCACAAAGGCATGTCTGTGTCCAGCAATGTCTGGTGTGTGTTCATACTCACTGGCTAGGCTGAGGTCAGCCTGGGAGCTGTAGGGGCTCAGGACTCTCAATATTGAAGCCAGATGTTTTGTCAGGTTACCACAGTTACTACAGAACAAAGTGGCCTTAATTAAGAGAACCAGCACTGAAACACAGAGTGCAAAGCTCACGCATGTCTTTGCTTCCTTTAACCTTAAGCAGTGTAGCTCCATGTGCACCAGTGATGGTCCAAGTCTGAGGCAGGTGAGAGAGATGTCTGAGATGGGAGTCTCCACACCAAACCTGGGATGTTTACCTGGTGGACGGCTCTATGTCAGGACCAATTAGTGCAGTCTCCCTGTATAACCACTGGAAAGAAATAGGTGCTTTTCATGAAAAATTCATCTGACTTGTTTCAGATGACTGCTTTGGAATTCAGTAAGTTGCAGTCTAAAATACCTATGTCTCTGCCCTGACCTCAGACCCCTGCTCAGATGTAGCATCTATATTGTAGCTACCTCTTTTCATCTGATGAATCCCTTCTGTGTGCATCAAGAGCAGCCTATACATTCAGAATATTATTTCAAACAGGGCTGGTGCAGCCAGGGTTGAGGAGACACTTCCAATCTACAAGTCTTTGCCTGACTGCCTGAAAGGAATGGGACCAGATTTCAGCTGCTAATGAGGCCTTATGCTATTTTGGGTTTTCATCCTTCCTTTATTTCCAGTGTTTAAACTGGATTTTCTTAGAAAAGGACTAATGTTAAAAATAAAAGAAGTAAGACATGATTTGGAAACAGATGACCCTGGAAGAAAGCAAGACAGTGGTTGCTAATATGGATTGTTTGTAGGCTAGAAGGACCTTACAGCTTGTTGCTGAAATGCGTTGCTGCCTCCCACATTGCCCAGAAGACATGGATGGGGTCCAGATTCATGGCATCCTGCTCCCAACTTTCCTAACTCCCTCACATGGCAATCCCAGCACACCATGGCTGTGTGTGCCACTCACTTCCACTCAGCTCCTTTTCTCTCCAAGAAATTAGATTAGGGGGTGGTGATGACAGCAGCCTGCTGTGGCAGGAAGAGAGGAGTAGAACCACACTAAATTAACCAGAGCAATTTATTTGTCTCACATGTAATGGGCTGTGTTTCTCCATCCACAGTTCTCCCCACCAGAGAGAGGTATGTAGTGTTCCACCGCTTTGCTCCAGGCAGGGAATCAGGAATCACCAGTTCCTGTCTCTCCCCTTCAAGGAGGGAGAAGGAGCAGCCCTCACTCTGCACCATGGTGTGAGACAGGGGTTTACAGGAACTGGAGAGAAAATCCTGAGATTATCAAAGACATCAATTCTGCAGCCAGGGGAGAGGGAGAGAAGTGGCAGTGTTTGCTGCCACCCATGAATATGCTTTATCTCACCTGCCAGGGTATCACAGAATCACACAATCATAGAATCATTAAGGTTGAAACTCAGATCATCAAGTCCAACCATCTACCCAACATTATCATGACCACTAAACTGTGTCCTGAAATACACCCTCTAGACACTGGGGATGAACACCTCCAGGGATGGTGACTCTACCCCCTCCCTGGTCAGCCTGTTCTAATGCCTCACTGCTCTTTCAATATAGAAAGTTTTCCTAATGCCCAATCTAAGCCTCCCCTGCTGCAACTTAAGCCCATTTCCTCTCATCCTGTCACTAGTTACTTGAGAGAGGAGACCAACACCCACCTCACAGGAATCTCCTTGTAGTTGTAGAGAGCAAGAAGGTCTCCCCTCAGCCTTCTCTTCTCCAGACTAAACAACCCCAGTTCCCTCAGCCTCTCCACATAAGACTTGTTCTCCAGACCCCTCACCAGCTGTATTGCCCTTCTCTGAACCTGCTCCAGCACCTTAACATCTTTCTTACACTGCAGTGCCCAAAACTGAACCCAGTGTTTGAGGTGCAGCCTCACCAGTGCCAAGTGCAGGAGCATGATCACTTCCCTGGTCCTGCTGGACACACTGTTTTTGGTACAGGCCAGGATATTGGTGGCCTTCTTGGGTAATCTTATTGTCCTGCTCTTCTGCTTGTCCCTGGTCAGCTGCAGACCACTCTGCACAGGGACCTGCAAGGAGGGTGGTGCTGGACCCCACTTTGCCGTGGAGCTTGATCATCCCAGGAGAGTTCAGGGAACTGCTCTGAAATATTTCAGCACCTTGGGATGTTCCAACCTTATCCTCATGGTTAGCTGTCTTTTCTCTGAGCTCCTTCCAGCTGTGCTGTCTCCCTCACCCACCCTCCCTACTGTCACTGAGCTGCTGACTCCACGCACCAAGCTCACAGGTTATGCTACATGTAAGGGGAGACAAAGAGCCATCTCTCACTCATATGGTATCTCTACAACTCCATGTACTGCTGGGATGATGTAGAAACAAAAGCAAAAAATCAGAATATTAAACCCACGCAATCAACCAAGCTGCTTTCAGGGGTTCCCATGAGCTGCTGTGCCTCTGAACTCCAGCAAAGCTGTGCCATAACCCAGCCTGTGTTCTACTGGTTGGTGTGCATCAGCTGCATGCACACTAAGTGGGAAGACCTCAAAAGCCAGCAGCCCTGCAAACCCCCTCCTCCCACCCAGCCGCAGCATATAAATACAGCCGCTCAGACCTTGTTTGTGCTGCAAGACAAAGTTCCCTGCAGACAATTTATTGCAGCCTGCTCAGGGTGGCCCACTGCTCTGTTCACCCGGGGGAAGGTGTAATAAATTGCCTGTGGGGAGGCTTTGCTCCTCAGAGTCTCTTTAGAGATATGAGAAACTTCTGTCCAGTCGGAAGATTTACTTGTGTGAAAACTGACCTCTGCTTGAGGAAGGGAACTAATGGGGCTCTGCTACTTAGCACACAGCTCTGAGCTAAGCCATCCATTACACACACATCTTAATAGCAGTCTGGCTCTCAAGTCTCATAACATCATTTATGTTTTCTGCTTAACTGAGAATATATTTGTATAAGTGAGCTCTGTTTAGAGAAGGGGATAAGTTGTTTTTCCTTTCCATTCAGCCACCCAAGGGGGAAGAAAAAGCGACATTCTAAAAATTTGTTGTTTTGAGCCACATTTTGAATGTGTTGATTCTGGCAGCATTGTCTTGTCTAATTTGGGGAAGCATTTAGACAGCGTGGTAGGTACTATGCAGAAATGATGGATGCTGTCAGTGCAGGATTTGTACCTAATTTGGATCAAGCAGCAATAGCTGTGTCAGTGCCTACACACAGATTCTCTGACTGGGTCAAAGTCATGCAGTTATTGTTTCCATTTTCATTGCAATTTGTGGATTTTTACCCTCCATCAGTGGATGTGATTTGCTGCCACCAGTGAAGCAAGCAGAGAGGTCTGCTCTGAGGGGTCCCATCACTGTGGCATTGAACAGAAGGGTAGAGCCAGTGAGTAAGTGAACTCCATGACAGCTTTCACAGCCAAATCACACCTTCGTGTGCTGCTGACAACACGGTGGAATGGCTATTCCTAAACTGGTTCAAGATCCTCAGATGAAAAATGCTCTACAAATACCGAGGGATGGTGTTATGCAAGACAGTGCACCCAGCAAGTTACCTCTAATAGCCAAGGTGTCACTCTTGGTAAGGATCAAAGAGCAGGAAAGAGCTGGGCTGATGCTCAGGAGGGTGTGGAGAAATTCCCCTGGTGACTGCAGGAAGAGGGAGAGGAGGGGAGGAAGGCAATGTGCTGCTGTGATCCAGTCACTGCTCTCACCTCACACTTGGGACCGATGACCACATCACTTTGAGCCAAGAGGAGCTGCAACAGCCCTTCTCTTGCAATCAAAGATCCACAAGGACTTCACATTTGTGCAGTGATTTTCAGAGTACATCGAGCTGTCTTGCTGCTCTTACGGCTTGGTCAGGCCTGGCTCCCACCCAGGGAGAGGGCAGAGGACTCTGTACTGAGGGCAGTGCCTTTCCAGGTGATGTGTGATGCTTCAACCAAACATCAGGGAGTAACGTGCCTGCATTACCACCTTGATTCCTTCCCTTCTCTACGGAGATACTGGAGCACCAGGTGGTTTGCAAGGACTCCCAGGATGGGAGAGAAGACGAGAGCTGCTCTCTGTAGATTCTAAAGCAGGTCCTTTAGTATTTTGTATATGGAGAAAATGAGACGTAACAATGAGAGTATATCCCCAAAATACGTGGGGTTTTTTTGAGAATTCAACAGGCCAACTTCATACAAAGATTGAGAAAAATTGGGTGGGTGGTGGCTAAAGGTGCAAACAGCTTCATAGTACAGTACAGCCAGTGAGAAACAGAGAGGGAACATGCTCAGGTTGAACAATAGCCACAACTATTTTTTGTTAGCTGCTATTTCTGGAATTACATTCACCTGCAGTTTTGTGCCTTCCTTGCAATGAGGTAAAGGTCGACAAAGGTCCTGTCCCTTGCATACCAATCCCAGGTGCTGGGTGAGGAGAGACCAAGCATGGCACAAGCACAGGGGACATGACATGAGATCCGAATCAAAATGAATGCAGAAGGGGATGTAAATGAAGCTTTTTAGCACTGCCGATTTTCATTCCTGGCTGATTACTTAACAGGTCAACTATTTAGCATGACCATTGTCTGCTTTAAGTGTCACCACATAAAAGTGCACACCCATGACTATTAGCAAACAGGGCTGGAACATAAAAGGAGCTCTGCAGCCTGAGCTGCTCAGAATACTCATTTAGCATGAGACGCTGGGCATAATGACATCTGCATTTAAGTCCATTATACTGATGCATGTGATTTTTCTTCTCCTGGTTAGCAAATGGCCTCATATTTTTCAAATTATCCTCTGAGGTTTTGAATGACATGGTGGGGGATAATGAGCCAGACCCCAGGATGGATGAGGCAGAAAAAGGGTCTTCTTCTTTCTCCATTGCTTTGTAATAGTGAAATAAGAGGGGGTGCACAGACAGAGGCACTGAGCTCTGGTGACAGTTCTGTCCTGCGTCCTAACCAGAGTGGAGTCACCCAGACATGGGAGACACCTCTGCCTATTTCTATCCATTCTCTGGCATCTGAGTGCATTTCCCACCTAGGGCAAGAGGAAACACTTGGAAAGGTGACTGTGCATCAAAACCAAAATCCTTTTGCTTCATTCTGATTTCTTCCATGAAATCTGGTTTTGCCCTTTATTTCAATTTTTCATGGGAAAAATAATGTTTTCATCAGAGGACAGAAGAGCCACTTGGAATTGTTATTCTGGAATTTTTCCCCTTTCTGATTCTTAACAGGCCCAAAAGGGGTGTTCTGCCTCCTTGCACAGAAGCAGTACCACAGGGCCAGAGGGAAGGTACCCCCCTTGCCAATACTGAGTCCCCAGCTCCTGCCCTTTGGAAAAGGCAGGAACTCACCCAGGAATCACTGCCACACCTTATCAGTCACGGTCACCTTGATCAGCAGCAAACATCCTCAGTGCCATCCTTGGCCTCCCTGTCACTGCCTGGCACTGCTCACCTCTGTTTTGACTGGCCCTCCCACACAGCACTGCACCAGCACACCAGGAGCCACACTCACTGGAATGCCCCTCTCCCAGCTGCCTCTCATGCCCCTGAGGCCACCCCACTGCCTTCCTCTGAAAGCAGCAAGACTCAGAGGAGCAAGGCTTGGCAGGACAGTAACAAGAGAGTGTTCTGCTATGCCTTCGCCTGTTCTGGGCTCTCCAGATGGCAGAGGGACTCTTCGTCCCAGCAAGGGCTCCAGTTTTTTTCTGGTAGGGGCACTCCTCAAGAAAATGCTGTTCCTCAGTGAAACCAAGTGTTGAAACCTTTTTGAGGTCCTTCAAAGCCCTTTCAAATGTTTTAACTATCTTGGAAGAAAACACCACAGCACCATAAGGGGAGTTTTGGGGTGTTTCTTTTAAGTGGAAAAATGGGTTCCTTGTTGGATAAAAAGCTGGTTCCCACCAGAGTCAAATTTCACAAGAAGTAGGATGATATCACTGCTGCAGGACAGATCTGCACCTGAAGTAGACAAGTCATCCATTTGCTGTTGTTGTGCTTCAAAATATCATTGTGTTGAAGACCACACTGAAATATTTTTACCATTTAGCAGGTTCCGCTTGGTAATAAACACATAGGCTCGTGGTCTCAAATGCTACAACAGTATATATCACCTTTAAAGGTCCCTTCCCACCCAAAACATTCTGTGATTCTATATTTGCAGTCAGGAACTCAACTGCTCAGAGCCTGGTCCCTGCTAGGTGCTAGATGGCCAAGTTCAGGCTGATGAGACATGTCCAGGGCCGTGTGTCAGAGGCAATGCTACATATTTTTTATGTGACAGGTTCTTTTGCTGTGTGGAAACTGGGACTGTGGCTCATTCCAGCTCTCACTGTCCACACAAGCACACCACCAGCTCAGGTGCTTTTGGAGGCCACTTCCCTGATAGTCCTGAGGGCTCCTATCTCCACTGCAAGGATGATGCACTAGATCAGATCAAACACCTTTCCAACACTGCTAAATTTACCCATCTGCACACATACACCCGAGTTCACATACGAGGCCAGCAGCAGTGGCCAAGGATTCACCACCTCCTGAAGAACCAGTAATCAAATGGGTGAGTCCAGGACCCAGTCAGGCATTTCTCCCTGCTTCAAGTTTGAGGTGGGCATGTGTGGAAGGCACAGGTGCAATTGCAGTAGTGTCACTTTCCCAGCACCCAAGGATCAGGAGTTTCCACAGCTGCTTCTCACAGGCACTGCTGTGTAAATGCCTGTGCTTGGCTGGTGACGATGGGAATTGCCATCCATCACGGTGTGAGGGGCTCAAGCTGTCTCAGAGCAAGCTGTCAGTTAACCAACGCTTCGTACAGAGCAATCTGATCAGTACAAGACACATCCTCACAGCTAAAAAGCCTTAAATGTTTCAGACGCAGCAGCTTCTGAAGTCTTCCAAGGTACCTTCTGCAGTACTTGTTATTGTTTTCCTGCTGCTGAGAGAGAGCAGCCAAGATAGGCACTTTGTAATATTCACTGGTCTATTTAATTAATGCTTAGAAAATGTACTTGATGAATTATAGGTTACTGGGGGTGGGGAAGGATGGGGAATGCAGAAATAGATTAACATTGGCTGATCTTTTAAACGTTGTCCAAACTGCTTTCTTCGGGTTTTACACTCACAAAGTCTTGTGGGGTGTTTCCCCTTCTTGCAGGCACCTAATTTCTCATAGCTATGGAGGAATCTGTTACAGGAGCTGCTTGAGGCAAAGCTGTTTGTTGGCTGTGTTGCAAGAGATGTAGGTAGCAGAGCGGAGATGTTGGACCCATTGTACTGCCCATCTCTCTGTCCAGACCATCCACTATTTCCTGGATATATCAGCCTCACATCACACAGAGGAATGCTGCTCTCAGGGGAGTCCTCAACAGAAACCTGAGAGTTGCCCCTTAAAACCAATGACTTTGAAACATGCCCTAAGAAAGGGCTTACAAGCTTAGCAGGCAAAACAGACAGAGGGGGGCAGAGGAGGGAAGAGTATTTTCTACACACAGCACAGCAGACACAAGCAGCTCAATGATTTTCTGAAGGTCACGAAGGAAACCTGTGTCCAAGTCAGGAATGTAACCCAGATTTTTTGCTTGGTTCATTGACTTAGCAGCTGGATGCTTCTTCCTGCCTCCTTAGTCACTGACATTGGTCATTGTAAAGTGTGGCTTCCTTCACCATATTTGGAAAAGGTGGTAACAGGAGGAGGTCTGACAGAGATTGACAATCAGTGCAAAAAATCTGTCCTCCCCTTTCTGTTGTTGCAGCACCGGCTGTGAATTTAGGGGACTCTGCTCCAGTTCGGGTTTTCTGAGCTTGCCACACAGAAAATCCCATAAGAGTTCTCCCTGCAAATCTGTTTTCTTTTAAGTAGCACCAATTTCCTGCTGCACATGTTTTGCATTTGTCTGGGTACATGTGTGAGAGCCAGTAGCTCCCCAGCACAATCTCCACTCTGGAGATCACTTGAGAATTGGGTTTTCTTTGTAAAGATGAAGTATCATGTGCAAGCTCTGCACTCTGAGAGACTCAAGTTTGTACAGAAAATGATCTGGGTATGTGTCCATGTGGCAAGCCTTGGGAAAGACCCTTGCATCGTTAAGAAATGCAATATTGCCCTCTAGTGATGATGAGGATGGTCTGGTTTGATCTGTCGAAACAAAAAAACATTGCAGCTAACCTTCACTGGGATTCCAAAATGGAAAAAATGTTCCTGATTTCTTCTGACCCTGGAATTAAAGATCCTGCCATCACAACTTAGAGGGCACAGGTAATGGTGATAAGCAAAGGAGGTTCTTTCAAGAATCATCAAGTGTGTAAAATTACCATTTTTCTCCAAGAATTCAGCAGATGGAAAGCCAGCTGCACTCAGAGAACAGATCTAGTAAGAAGGTTCCTTTTTTAATGCAGCATCTTTTTTTGCATTTCTAAAGACAAGTACATTTTTATTTGGGGGGCGGGGGGGGAAAGAGGCAGGAAAAAAGGTGAAACCCAGTGGAAACTGGAAAAAAAAGAAAGAAAAAGTTTAATTTTTGTGCTTCGTGATCCCTACATTCAAATGTGTGATTTTCCTTTTTTTTTTTTTTTTTTATTTGGGTTTTATTTTTATTTCTTATTTGAACTCTTCTAGAGGGGGAGAAGGAGGAGCACTTCAGCAGATGAACAAGAGCTCAAAATGTTTCTCTTGCTCTAGTAAACAAGTAGTTGGTTGTATCTGTCAGGAAATAAACTGTTTTGAAGAGTCTTCAGAAGACTCTTTGGAGCACTCCAAAACTTTGACCTTTACTCCTAAGAAGGTGACATTTAATGCCCTTGATTCTGCAAATAGCTCAACATGGACAATCCCTCCAGTGCTTGTGTGAAGCCTCAGGAGTGTCAGCAGGTCTCTCAGCTCCACTCCCAGGCAGTAGGCTCAGGGAGTAATGTTTCTCTGTAACCAGACCCCATATCTCAACCCAGATTTCTAAGGTATCTCAGTTTTTTAACTTCCTGATGCAGACAGCATTTCCCTGGCACCTCCATTATTCTAATTGCCTCTGACAAGGCACAATAGTACTGGAATTTATGTAAGGAACATTGCTGCTGCTGTACTGCAATTTAAAGATGACTATAAAATAGGGTGAGCAGATCTATTATTTTTTCTTCCTTACTTAAAACACAAAGTAAATGCAGAATTCACCTTAGTCATTCACTGAACCTCTCCAGGCTTTCTCTGTTACTACAGGAACACACAACATACTTACATGTAATGATCAGTCATTAACATTGATAGGATCCTGAGGTTTTTTTCCCCAAAAGGTCATAAGGCAGAATTAAGGGCTAGAGTTGACTCAAGCCAGTGGCAACATGCTCATGGAGTTCACTGCCAAAGGATCAATCTTTTGAAGCAGATGGTACATGGACTACTAAATTAATTCATACATATCATGGGCTTTCAACATAACTGCAAATTTTGGGGGGTAATCAGCCAATGCAAGAGCAGATGTTTCTGACACTGAGGGTTTGGGCTGCTCAGCTTTCTACTGAGTTCTGAGAAGTCAACTCATCTCAAATCAAAAATTAGACTATTGGCATTCCTAGGCATTCCCAGCATCACTACTCATGGTACTGGTAAATTGTTCAAGGTCCTTAACTGTTGCTGGTTGCTTATTCTGTGACCATAGCTGCTGTGCTAGATGCTAAAATACGGAAAGAAGTCTTTATAAAATTTACCTTATGCAGAGATAAAGTGGGCAGGGAAGGAACCCAGAAATGGATTTCTGTCAGTGAACACTTAACAAGATGCAGGTCAACAGCACGGACATGAGCAGGTTAAGGAGTGAAGAAGAAATGCCAAGATGTGATAGAGTATGAAGGGAGTTTACAAGCAAACAGAAGAATTATTTGAAGTTTAAAAACGAAAGAAAGGATTATTTAGAAACGAAATCATCCATTTGGTAATTCAGTTCCTTTGGTGTGCCTGGCGTGATAGTGACTGATGATGTTCTGGAGCACACACCAGCCTCTTTCATCACCCCAGCCTGGCATAAGCAAAGAAACTTCATTTTTAGTATACTCATCATGACTCCATTGACCACATTTTTCATGTAATGAGTGTATTTTCATGTCTTGCCCTGGTTCCTCCTTGTGTCTCACCTCTCTTGCTTTCCCTTTCAGGTTCTACATTGAAAGCATCTCCTATCTGAAGGACAATGCCACCATTGAGCTATTTTTCTTGAATGCCAAGTCCTGCATCTACAAGGTAAGGTCTCAGGGAGCTCTGGGTGGCACTGGGGTGGGCTGAGACACCTAGGTCTGCATCCCCTGACCCCAAATTTACACTGGTTACACCAGGACTTTTGAGATACGAACTCCTCCGTCTCTTCCCACCCTCCCTCTCTCCCCTGTCTCTAACCATCCTGGCTGCCTTCCCCGTCAGAGAGGTTCTGAGCTAAAACACCCCTGCAAGCAACTCTTGCGGCTGGTAGGAGGGAATCTGCAGCTGCTGAAATGATAAATTGGCTTGTATTTGGAAAGAAATGCCTGGGTTTGTGTTAAAAAACCGCCGGTGGAGAAGCTGCCGGGTGTCGTTAGCGGCTCCCTCCCGAAGAGGGCGGCAGCGGCCGCGCGGGCGGCGGGACGGGCACCATCTTGTGGGCTGGGCGGCGGGGATCTGTGTGTGTCCGTGAGGCTGTTGGAGTGCGGTGGGAGGGGGTGCGTGAGGCTGTGGGAGCGCGAGAGTGGGGGCCGGCATGGGGGAGGGGGCTGAGCATGAGAGGGGTGAGGGGATGTGTGAGGGGGGGGCTGTGAAGGTGCGAGGTTGTGCGC
>WUAM01000275.1:650037-689038 GCA_024336885.1 Actenoides hombroni
CTCGTGGGGGGGGGGGGGGGGGGGGTGTGGGGGGGGCGGGGGGGGGGTGGGGGGGGGGGGGGGGGGGGGGGGGGGGGTGGGGGGGGCGGGGGGGGGGGGGGGGGAGGGGGGGGGGGGGCTGAGCATGAGAGGGGTGAGGGACTGTGTGAGCGTGGGGCTGTATCTGTGCGAGGTTGTGCGCACCCGTGAGAGCGCGAGCAAGTGTGCTGAGTTGCACGATGACGTGTTTGTGACAGTGTGGCTGAGTTTGTGGGCCGGAGGGAGTGAGTGTGGGTGTACGGGGGGCAGGGAAGGATGTCTTTGGGTGTGTACTAAAGATCACCTTGTACAGGAACAAGCAGTGCAGGGAGGAACGTTTTTTTGTACCAGAAATAGACCTGCCTAGTAGGCTATTGAAAACTGCAACCTGCTGTCATGGCACCGTGCCTCACAGCTCGCAAGGCACTCTGTGCCAGAGATAAGGGTGCCCTGGCACAGCCTCCGCTCCCCAGCCAGAGAGCCAGTGGCAGGCCTGCAAAGCCCATCCCTCCGACACCTCAGCCAACCGTACCAGCGAGCAGGGCAGGGTCCAGAAAATTAAGCAGGTCCAGAACCCGCTGAGGTGGAAGCTGGCTGGCTGTGGACTCAGCTAGGTGGCCTGCACGAGCGGCTTGGTGTGTGGGACTGGGCAAGGGTTTTCAGCAGCTGGGATTCCCTGGGAGGATCCCTTCTACCTCCCTTTGTGCTGGCAGAGGCCATTCCTAGTGACTCACCTCCATCTGCTAGGGAGGAAGTGGTAGACAGCTGTAGTAAGGGGTGCTTGTACTGCCATCCTACAACCCTCAGCCATTCTAGTGATCAGATACGCTTACACCAGATCTGGAGCCTTGTTACCTGATATCTGCATGTCCCAAAATCCAGGGACTAACTTTGCATCTCCTAAAAGGCAGTGTAAAAGCCAGAAAATGCCTTTTTTTCCAGTGCCCAGAAAAGAGGCAGGGCTGCTGAGCTGAGCTGTGCAGAGCTTTGCTCTCTGGCAAGTCTGCAATTAGATGTGCTTAGTCAGCCCTCTCCAGCGGCAAGCTCAGGGAGCATCACATTTTGGTTCCTGGGGAAAGTTCCTTTTTGAAGTATTGCCAGGAAAAGCTTACACTGTTGTTCTTTTTTTGGAGAATGCTTAATAAGAAGAAGAGGGGGGGAAAAAAAAAAAGAAAAAAGTGCCTACAGATCTAGGTTGGTCTATTTTAGTCTGACCTCCCCTGAAACCATTACTTTGCACATTTGCGCTGACTGTCACTCTGCCCAAAAATAGCCCTGCTGAGTTCCCAGTCTTCCATGCGGGTCCTTCCCCCCTCTGACTTCCAACCACAGTAAGCCGTGCCGTGCTAGTAAACAAGGCGCTGAATTTGAAAGCTGGGTGCAAAGTCTCTGCTAAGCTGCAGGGTGAGCACCCAGCCAGCATTCCTGGAGGGTTCCTCCGGGTGTAGGAAGGGGGAGTCAGTGTCTAAGCACAGCCAGTGCCTGTCATCCCTGTAGCCGGCAGGCAGTGGTGTGTGCTTCCAAACCTTGAAAGCTTCCTTGTTGCACCAAAAGTTTCCTCGCTGGACTTCCCATGGATACCTTCACCCCAGGCTCCCCTGCAGCCCAGAGGCACCGTACGGTGTGTAAGCATAGCTCATAATGCTGTGCTAGCACTTCAGCTCTTCCCCCGTACATTCTCCAGGCACACATCCTCAAATGTCCCTCTGCTCAAGTCGGGGAAGAATAAAACTGAGGCCTGTCTAGTTCAGTGCTGCTGGTCCACTCGGTTGCCAGCTGGCTCCGCACTGTGTGCTGTACTCCTCAGGTGTGCCCACGGCTCCTCCTCGCACACCCATACACCCAAACCCTTGCACAGGTTCAGCAAAGCTCCTGCTGCCCACAAAGGCCAAGCCACATTTGTACTACCAAATGAGACAGGGCTTGGCATCGGGCACTGTCCCTTGATCCATCGGGCTGTTTAATTACCAGCACATTCTGGCAGGGGTTTTGGCCTGTGCCAACTAGCCCCGTCCCAGACGTTGCTTGGGCACCGTTCAGGGATGAGCACCTGTTCCCGAGAGGCGATACGACTGAGGCAGCCCCATCTGGGACCGGGGGAGGGAGGAAGAGTGTTTAGTCATGAGCTATATTGTGCCACTTACCCTTAGGGCCAGAGCCTGCACTTTACCTACTCGTGTAGACTTGCCATAACATCAACGTGCGGTTGCAGAGGCTGGTTTGTCCGTGTGATGCCTGGTGCTTCAAGATGGGAGGAGGACCAGGCGCTCTCGTTCTACTCCATATCGCCCCTTCCTACGGGATATTCCTGGCTGCCTCAGCCCGGCCTTGCCTGCGGCTGCATCGACATCTCGCAGCAGCCTCTTCCCTTGGCACACGCACATCGTACGGGCAGGTGCCTGCGTGAATCAGACCGTTCAGCTGAACGAGAGAAGGTGTGTTTATTGCCCGTAGCAGAGCTGCTCTTCACTCCCCAAGGAGTTGTTATGAAGGAGGTGAAGGAAATGCTTATTTTAAAAAGCTGGCACTGGTGAAAGCCAAGGACACCTGGATCTTATCCTCTGTTTTGTTCTCTTTGTTTTTGATTTTGCCAGAGACAAGCCAACGCAGCAATTGTGGCTTGTAAATGAGGTGTGGCCATGACTTGGCTGGAGCATGGATCACAGCAGCAATCTATATTTAGATCACTCATTTCTTGCCAGTTGAAGTAAAATATTAAAAACAGCAGCTTAAATAAATACAACAGAAAAGCCACAGCAGGAGTGAGCTGAACAGTGACCCAGTTTACATGTCCACGTGTGTAGGAGACAATGTAGGATTTCTGGTTGCAGAATAGAAGCCTAAACAGTATCTCAGTAAAAGCCCAGTCTGTGGCCCAAAAGCAAGGGCCAGAGTCTCAGGGAGAGCACATTTGGCCACATGGTAAATGCTGATGACTCCCATCCCTAGTATGTTTGATGCCAGGTCTGCATCCCACACATTCAGACAGAGCAGTGCCTGGACCCCTTGCTCTGTGAGTACTATCTCAGGCACAGCAGAAGGACCCTGAGAGGATCTCATGGAACCATCAGTGTCCTTCATGGTGTCCAAGCAAAGCATTCACAATTTCACCCAACCCTCCGTGAATTCTTTCATTGGAGCCTGAACCCCATAGAATGGAGCAGTGAAGATGTAGCGAAAGATTTGCTCTCACAGCTCATTGTCAGAGCACCCCCTGCCACAGTGCTCATGGGGGTGAAGGAGCAGAAACCAGAGCTCCCATCCTGCAAGAGGCTCTTTTCCCTGTGAGTTTATCCTGGGCAAGGGCCAGATGAGGTCTGCGGGGTCTTTGACACATCCTCGGTGAAGACAAGTTTTCTCATTTCCTTGCTTTTGTGAGCCAAGGGTAAGGGTGTGTTCCCCTTAAGCATGGATGACATTTAGGGGATGTATTTCCCAGAATACTATTCACTAAATCACACAAGAAAGTAAAAATGACCCTCATCCTCCTCCTACCACCTGCCTTCTCCTCCCTCCTCCCCAGGACTCCCTTCATGCCACATCTAGTTATGCTTCGTTTACCAAGTCATTATGCTGAATATTTGGCTTTCTCCACATCTGAGTGGGCAGGTTCTCCCTCACTTTGGTCTCCAGGGGACTGCTTTGAAGCCTAGCCAGGGGAGAAAACTGGCACTGCACACTTCACTGTGCAGTAGCCAGTAGGAGATGCACGTCCTTCTGACAGGAGCTCAGACTCAACTCTTTCTTTCTTTCTTGTTTTCTTCACCTTTCAAGGAGCTCATAGAGGTTGACAGTGAAGTGGTGTTTGAACTGGCCGCATACATCCTGCAGGTAAGCACACGTCTCCTCTCACTTTGCGCTTCCTCCTGTTGCATTCAACCTTTTGATTTGCCAAATCCAGAATGGCTGTATGGAAGTGTAGGGGTTCCCCCAGCTGCAGGTGAAAGGTGCCTTTATGCAGTTTTCATCACTTATATCAAGGTAAAATAGGTACAGAAGGCTCAAACCAGGCCTCTCTACACATGGAGCAGATTCCTCTGCCCAATATTTTGCATGCATAAATGTGTATTATTTTTGCACTGACACAGATATCCAGGACCCTGGGATATGATGTAAAGCCAGGGACAATCTAACTGACAAATGTGATTTCCTAGGTGAAATCCATATGCAATGGGTTCTTCTCCAGTGACTTTACTTGCATTTGTTTTCCTAATGGATCTTGGCCCTCTGGTGATATCCATAAGCTTCTACACATGCAACTGTGCATTCTCTAATGTGGGCAGAACAGCTTAAAGACTTCCCAAAAAAACTCTCCAGGAAAAAAAAAACGTCTTTGAAAGTCCTGCTGTTCAGGAAGATGGAAGGGGTCAGAGAGCAAATTATCAACAGGGTAGCAGAGGTGTTTTTTGTGAAAGGTCTCTTTTCAGGAGCATGACTGTGGGAGAAGATCAGAGGTAATTGTCAGATGATCCTTGTTCCCCTTTCGTACAGTGCCGTTTTAATTTTTCTTCCCCTCAGCCATGAAGCTCTGAGGAGCCGTGTGAGCAGACAAACCATCTCATCAGACTGCCTAATAAATAACAATGCGTTGCACTTCTATAGCACTTTCCATGTTAAAGTAGCAATTAATGCATAGGGATTTGAATCTTCATTAAAATCGCTTTATGTAACAAAAATGGAGCGAGAAAGTCAGGATGGGGGACTCAATTAAAAGCACATTATAGAAATCTCGTATCGGCTGTTGGGGGAATACACATCAAACAACGGGCTCATTGTGAGAAGCAGCAATAGAGTTATCAATCTATTGTCTGCCTACCCTAACGAATAACTGGAGCACTCGGTGATTGTACAGCCAGATCTGCCACTGTAACCCTTCTTGCTGTGGTTGTTTCTCATCACAAACGCAGGATGTTACGTGTATTCCTGTAGTAGTGTGATCTGTGACTAAATGAAAACAGGCAAAACAAGCCACACCTCTGCTGTCTGTAACAAGAAATTACTACAACCCGTGTTTGTGACAAGACCCAAGCAAAACAAGAGGAATCATACTGCATTTTGTTCTACTTCTCACAGCAGTTTTTAGGTCAAAGAACTGAAGTAGGGAGAATCTACCCTACAAAATTGTTTTGTAAATTCAGTATGCTCATCCCTCTGCAGGCCAGGGCAAATCCTTTGGGTTTTGCTCTGTGTTGAACTATAATCATGATATGCTCAAGGACTTCTTCCTATGAACCAGAGGAAAGTTTGTCTGCCCTTCAGTTCACTCAGAGAGCAATGAGAAGACAGTAAAGGATTGTCAGATTTAGTCTGAAACCTTATTTCAAATTGTCATTTTACCAGAACAAATTAAATTACCCCCAAGGCTCTGAACTTTACCCCAGCCTCAGGACTGAAATGCCACTGGACATTGGCTAACAGGTTTTGGAGATGGATGGATGGATGGATGGATGGATGGATGGATGGATGGATGGATGGATGGAAAGACCAAAGACCTGAGTGCAAAACCTGGTCCTCTTGGCAGCAAAAATTCCCTTGCTGCACAAATTACATTCTAGTCCTGTGCTTTCTGTGTAGCTGATGATAAATAAGGTGTTTCAGCATCCATCATGTGTATTGCCTATGGAAAATGCACAATGTGTATTACATCTGTTGAGGAGGGGACTCACCAGATTTTGAAGGTTCACCAGATATGCAGTAAGACTCAGGTACTAATCTAACCACTGGAGCAGAGCATTACCCAGCCCTTTAACATCAGCCTGTGACAGTAATAAACAGAAAGATCTAGATAAATAATTAAGGAAGATAAATACTCCCCAAACACCCAGCAAGGAGTTAGAGAGACCTCTGTCTTGCATCCCCTTGAAAAGTGACAGTGAGCCAGCTTTTTGAAAGTCTAGTTACTAGAAAATAACCAGAATACTTCTAAAAATAGTCAGAGGAGTTGCAGTCTTAGAAGCTGCAAAGTCACTGAGACTTCAGAGATCTTCTAGTAATGTAGCATCCACCCTTAGTCAAACCATTATTTACTAGCATTATTTCCTGATGCTTCTTGGGTATCCACTAGCAGAATGAGGAACCATCTGGCCCCGTATTAGGCAAACCTTTTGTTTGTTAATCTGCCCAGCTCACTGCATGTATCGTGGCACTTGACATTAGATACTGGTTCCAAAAAATACATGAGGAATCAATTACAACAGGAAATTGCTGCTAAATGAATTTTGCAAATGGAAAATCTTGAACAGCTGTTTTCTTCTTTTTTTTTCTTTTTTTTTTCCTATTTTTAATGATCTATTTTTAATTTCTCTTCTTCATTTTACAGGAGGCAAAGGGAGATTTTTCAAGGTAGGTGAACTTAAAATTTTTTGCCATTGTGTGTTGTGAGAATGAATCTGGTAAAATCACTGTGTGAGTGATGTGACTCAGTTGTAGTAGTGAGGCAGCAGGAATGCATTGCTAACATAGACATTGTAGTTCCTGAAATCATTTCTTCACAAAACACGGCTTTTGACCAGAGCGTGCCTTGCAAACAGCGTTGTTTGTGACTTTGTTGTTGACAAATCTCTTTACATGCACATGAAGATCAGGAAATAGACTAGTCTTCGGAAGGAAATTACTAAGGAAATGACTCTACAATCACTGTTATGTCACAGATCCAGCCAGAGACAACATTAAAATTCTATCACTAATTGATATCTCAGCTTGAATTTAGACAGAGGTCTCAAAATCACAGTTTAGATAATTGATTCTGTTGAACTTCTGCTATCCCTTGAGCTAAATTGTCAGACTTGCTGTAAGAAATTCAAAGAGGTGACTGTGCTTGGTGTTTCAGAAGGCTGTTAATGAAATGCCCAAGAATTTTCATTGAAGTTGACAGTAGCTGTCAATTACACATTAATAGCAACCAAAGGTCAGATGCCTGTTTGATGTTTCATGTAAGAAACATGAAAGTTCTTCATCTGGAACTCAGGAGAACAGTCTATGCTAAAAATTTCACATACTCCATATTTTACTTTTGCTGACCTGAACATGAGTTCAGCTGGAGGACCACAATATCCCTTGAAGTTAGTTTCAGAGAAGAAAACAAGGTGTGAATGGGCAGTGAGGTTGAATTCCCAGATGAGCCTAAAGAGGCGTCTTCATTTCGTCAGCATCAAGATACACTGAGAGAAGACTGTAATGGTACCCTGTGCACCCATAGGAGGCTGTGAATAACAAGCAGATTCCATCTTCTGGTGGACTGGGACTTCTAGACAGACAAAATTGAGACAAATCAGTGAAAAGAAACGATGCATACTGTCTGCCCATCGTGGCGTCTGAGCTGACATAAGGTAACCTTTGCTAAAAGGAAGTTTTAAGTTCTGCCTTATCATTTCTCAAAACTTTAGTCACTTGGAAAATCCTGACATGCATCTTACCACAGAAACACAAGCCCAGTCTTGCTTCATTTTTCAGTTCCACGCGATTTGGAATCACTGAGCTATCAGCAGTGTGTATTTAGGGGGTACTGGAGTGTACATGGCTCTTTCACTTTTCAGTCTGGTTTTCAAGGCACTGCCGAGTGCTTTGCTCAGAAGAGCTGGACCAAGCACAGTCTTGTCAAAGCTGTGATAAACCACATCTTCCACTGATTTTGCTGTGAAGAGCAATATTAAATGTCTCTCAGAATATCGTGGACATGATGAAAACACACCCAGAAAGTGTACATTCAGGCTATGAAACAGCATAGAAAGGAATCAGATGGCTCAGGGTAATAGGACTAAAAGCATTTTATTTTCAAGTATCTTTTTCCAGATAGTGGAAACAGCCAGTGGAAAGCATCCATCTGCTAAAAGCTGTTTGATGTCCCTTGTAAAAGGAATGGTTGAGTTTATCACAGTGCTTTTCTCTAGGCCACAGAGATATGAGGATCCTTCTCTGAGAGCACAGCAGATACCTCAACACATGGTGTTAACCACTTCCTCTGCATCGGTGTGGCAGCCATCACCATCCCCGTTAAACCAGTTAGCTCTTAGCCATTTCCACATGTGGATCACAGTGGTTTGAAGTGGAAGGGGGAATCCTTACATCCAAGGCAGGCAGAGAAGTGGTGTCATAACAACAACTTGCTGACACTGCCAGAGATCTTAATGTATAGATGGGCTTGGGTGGCAGAGCAAACTGCCACAGTAGTGGAGTTTAAAGCCTGTTATTGGAGGAAAGTAGAAGAATGCTACCCTTGCCCTCTATGGTCTAGGAGAAGTCGTAGCATCTCCAGGGATGTCTGTCCAGCAGCTCCCCCCTAATGTGCACTGACATGGGTTTATGTGCTGGGTGAGATCCAGGTGCTACTGAAGTCAACATGAGGTCATTGTGGTCAAGATTTTGCCTGCTGAGATTTGTGGTTATTCCTATCAGCAGTGTAAAATCTGGGAGGCAAATCAAGCCTGGGGCCAGCCAGAGAACTGCAGATGGAGACAAATGTTCTGACTTCTCTTAGGGCTGAAGTTAGCTTCAGTGTTTGAAGTTAGTTGTTTTTGAAATGCTGTTTAAAATAGAAGTGGCTACTCTTTGAAACCGAGAAGCTCCGCAGTTGTGAATGTCTTGCTGCTGAGATTTAAAGATAATATGGTGTGCATGGCAGCACACATTGTGTGAAGGCTGAACTCTTGAACTCCTGCTTTGTTTTTGAAGAAATAAGTTAATTCTAAAGGATTGCATGCTTGGAACGCAGACTGCAGATTTCCCACACCTGTCCTGTCTACTGCCACCAGCAGATTTACAGCCCGAGAGACTGTAAGTTTCTTTTTGGCCCTGATCCAGACAAGTGCGTAAGCACTGTCTCATTTGCAGCCATGGGAGAATTCTGTTCCCTGTGGAAGCCTTTTCTCTGAGTCATTGCTGGTCACCAAACTGTGACAATTTCAGCTGCAGGTCAGCACCTGCCCATGGTGGTCAGAGTGTGTTTACCTCCAAACCCCACTGCACCCAGTGGTGGATCACAAGCAGCTGTTTCAGGACTCCTGAATGCAGTTGAAACTCTACTTTTGGGGCCTTGTGGGAGCTCAAAATACAGAACTGATCTTACAAACACTAGTAGTCAGTTTTCTACCTCTGTGAACTGCAGCACCTACAAAGACAACAGCTCCCACTGCTGCTTTTGAGAAAATCATCCCATGCCTTGGAAAAATGGCTGTGCTTATAGTACATTTTGTTCCTTTTCCCAGAAGGGGCTTATGTGCCATTTCAAACACATGTCCTGCATCCCTTGTTAGGGCATCATCATGCACAAGTCTGTTATCACTGATTCTTGCCACCTCGGAGTACCGCCTACATCAGGCGACGCAAATGCCTGCCAAGTGTTTGGAAAGCCTGGAGAGCACACAGTCTGAGTCACCCTTATGTGTCTTGAGCTAAGATGCCGCAATAGCCCCGACAGATCAGTTTGGCATCTATGGCAAGCAATTTGACGAAGCCCTTTTCCATTTCCAATGCATGTTTCATTTTAAGAACAAGCCCATCAGAAACCCTGAGCTTCTGAACCCATTTAGATCAACTAAGAAAAGTATTTCTCAGTGTTTGCTTTAAGTGGCCTGGTCCAACTCAGTGTTTTGCAAGCAGAGTTCTTCATAGGGCACATCTCTTAGTTGATACAGATTTAGGCAAAGTGAGGTTTAAAGTAAAAAGTTACTCTCCTTAAGAAGTTCCTAGTCTTCTGCATTAAAGGAGAGTGGTTTTCATGCAATTTCAGAGAATGCCCAAATGCTTCAGCTGACAAGACTGAAAAAGGTTTACACTTGGGCTGGGAGATTCCACTGGATTTAGGATAACTGAGTATCCCTTCTCAGATGATTCTGAAGTTGAACAGGACACTTAAGATTGAATCTGTGCTTTTCAATATTAGCTACAAATCTTTTGACTTCAAAGGCACAGAATCACATGCATATAGCTCCTGAACTAGTATTCTGCAGACAGATGTAAAGGTTATTGGCTCAAACAAATCTTGTCTCTGGTTGAGAGCTAGTCACAATTGGTTGGCAGAGCATGGGCAGGACAAATTCCTTAGTGAACACAAATCCTACAAGTGTGACTCTCTTTAGGCCTACGTAGAGGAAGGAACTATGGTGCCCTAGCTAACTGGGGGGGGGGCATAGCATGTTGTTGAAATAGGTGAGATTTTTCCCCTACATTAATTCTACTGGATTCAGAGTTGAGTCTGACATTGACCAAAGTCTTTGGAAAACTCACACCAGCTTTGGCTTTAAATGTTAAGATTCCAGCTCTTCAACCTTGAACAGCATCTAAGTCAAAGCAGCTGGAAGTAACATATAGAGATCTTGTGTCCCTCGGTTTGAGGAGGGGAAATAAAAAATCCTAAGTAAAATAAAATCCTGAGCTGTTGCAGCTAGGCCCGCAGACGGGCTCTCATTGCTTGATTTCTTCCTGTTAAGCAATATGAGATGTTTCCAGTGAACTCCAAGTATCTCCCAGCAACATATGAAAGAATAACAAGGACAGAAAGCAAACGGCCAGTTTCCTGTTAAGTGGAATTTCACAATAATTTCAACGTTTGGGCAGATGGTAATCTAACATAGTTTCAGGCTTACTTTTCTTTCTGTGTAACCAAGTGACATTTAACCAAATGGAATTTCTTAAGGGGCTACAAAACCCAGGCTGCATTCTTGCAACCTTATGGAGAAGATCTTAAACACCGTATTTCAAACGGTACCCTTTAATCCGAGAATCTCAGGCTCTGCATTTGCTCTTCACAGGCAACAGAATGAATTACCAAGCTGAGAAGTGTTGATAATTTTAACTTGCAGTTTGGGTTTGTTACTGATCATTGTTATTACACACGCTGGGAAAGATATGGATTTCCTGAGACAACTGCCGTGTAATCTTGCTCAAAAATATTGCAGCTGGTTTGCAAAAACTTGTTTTTCACAAAATGCTTGTGGAGCAGCTAGGTAGGCCTTTTTACCCCCATGTGTAGATAGAAATACTGAGATGTAGTGATTAATTTATTTGGCCAAGACTCATTAAACAGACGGTACCAGAATTTAGAGCAGAACTCATGAGTTCTATTTTCCAGGTGCATTCTCCAGTCAGTCGACCTTATTTCTGAATATCTAACCAGTTTGCAGGAACCCATGCAGATGACTTTTCCAGTTCAGTTTTCATATTGTTATTCAGTCTTTTAAATGCTGTAATTTCCACCATAGTGCAGGAATGAAGTGGCCTAGAGGACACAGAGAAAGTGTGTCTGGAGCCTTTCCCCTGTATATTAATACATCTCTATCAAAAGCACCCTTCCATATATAACAACCCTGGAGGTTGGACACTTTCAAATAAAAAATGCAGCACAATTGACCTGATTAAACAAAAACTTTTTAAGCACAGTAATAAAATAAACACCCTGAGATAGTTCACTAGAAAGAGCGGGAGAGGCAGTAAGTACAAAACCCCTTGTGATCCTGCTGGAAACATGTTAAAAATTAAGGGGCTTGGTGTTTTAAAAGGAGCCAGGAGGAAACTGACCTCATGGCCACTAGTTCAAATCCAACCCAAGTCATTATTTTTTTCCTTTTTCTTGATTGGACATCCTTTTGGGAGTTTAAATTCATTTGTCTTGAGATGAGTCTTGCCAGCAGACTTTAGTGTCTACGTGGGCCACTGAATGAAATACCTTTTTCTTCCTGGAAGCGATTACCTGAAATACATTTGGCGCTTTGAAGTTGTGAGGCACCACCTTTATGGCATTTTCTAGGTACTGAGCTGAAATGCTAATCCCATCCAACAACATCACTAAGAATGTCTTTTTCTCTGATTCTTAGAAGACTTTGTATCACAATGCAAGCCAGCTTTGCTCCTCACAGATGGAGCTGACTGGTGTTAGGCCTTTCTTTTATGGGAGCCATTACTGATTCAGGCTTTTTCCCAGACTCTCAGAGATGGTTAGTAACCACTAATCTTGCCCTGCTTGACAGCTTTCTGGGCTCAGAAAGTCCCTGTTTGGAAATGACTCCCTGTTTTCCCAGAAAAGTTTTGGAAATTTCTCAACTTCCTTCCATGAGCAGCCAGCCTCAAAAAATCTTCACTTGAGGTCAGCAACAGCTGCTTGTGCTCCAATTGTGCCAACTTCTACTCTTTTTCCCCAGTTTCTTTCAAAATGTCAAAAAAATCAGTAAGAGGCGAGTATGCACGTGCTGTGGAGGAGACATCTCTGGGCAGACCCAGCAAACTCTGTAAACAGCAACAGCTTGTTTTCTAGGCTGTCAGTCACAGAACAGAGCTGCCAGATCAGCAGATAACACAGAACAGAGCAGCTTCTTGTTCAGACTTGTGCAGTTATTTACCTGCCGTGGAAGAAAAAATCTGAATAGGTTTTGAGCATTTGCACTTACAAAGGAAGATCTATCTGGTGGTCAGATGTCCATGGGATTTAGGCAGGAGTGCACGCTGAAACACCGTGTGTCAACAGTCATTTGACTTCACATATGGGGTGCTACTGAGTGGTCTTCTATGTGCTTAGCATGGAATCATAAAATCATAGAATTATTTTGGTTGAAAGAGACCTTTAAGATCAGCAAGTCCAACTGTTGTCCGAGCACTGCCTGCCCACCACTAAACTCTGTCCCTCAGCACCGTATCTACACATCTTTTAAATACTGCCAGGGATGGTGACTCCAACACTTCCCTGAGCAGCCTGTCCCAGTGCTTGACAACCCTTTCTGTGAAGAAATTTTCCTAATATCCAACCTAAACCTCTCCCAAAGCAACTTGAGGCCATTTCCTCTTGCCTTATTGCTTGTTACTTGGGAGAACAGACCGACCTGCACCTCGCTACAGCCTCCTTTCAGGTAGTTAATTGTAGAGAGAGAAGGTCTCACCTGAGCCTCCTTTTCTCCATGTTAAACAACCACAGTTCTCCCAGCTGCTCCTCATAAGACTTTTCTCTAGACCCTTCACCAGATTCATCGTAGGAGTGGTTGCCTTAGTCATTTCCTGTCAGTGCTGTTCTACACATCTTCACTCTGCAAAATCTGAACCTAATAGAGACTTGGGCATCCTTATCATAGATCTGTCTCAACTAGAAGTTGTGGTCCTGTTTTAAAACTACTTAATTTATTGTCAGGGAACTACCGTGGTAATAAATGCCTGCAGACATACCCAAAAGTGCCTGTCCCAGGATTTATGTTACAGATTTACCCTGTGGCTCAACCTCGCAATTAACCTGTGAACTCCAATTAAGACAAACCCACCTAGGTCTCAGGCAGAGCCAGCTGCTGGGATGTGCAAATGGAGAAATGCTGTGGAAAGATTTTTACTCACAACTGAAGCAGTATCCTGTCTCTACAAGCCACCATGCAGACTGTCCCAGAGACAAGAACAAAACTCAGAGTAGCCTGGGGTGTCCAAGGGCTCTTAGGCCTTTAGCAGATGTTGGGATGGCTGGTCTACATCTGGGGATGCCAAGACTACCTGTCTGCCTGGTTAATGGCCCTGCTGTCCTACAGGAGAAGCCAGTGGGCTGGGAAATCTAGAGCTCTGGAAGAGGCATTGCTCTCCACAGCTCCAGGACAGCCACATTTTTTGGCAGGATAAAGGGCAGGGTACGAGAAGGCAGAAAAACCCTGCTATTAAGAAGTAAGCTAATAAACATTAATTCTTTGGCACTCCTCAGTGTCCTGTCTGACCCTCTTGGCTGTATGTTTCTGCAGTTTTAAAACTGCAACTCTACCTTCCTTCCCAAGCCTTCGAGGAATTTTTTTTCATGTGCACACAATTCCTTGTGTGTTTAAAAGAAAGAAGGGGTTTGGCTATGTAGGAGAAAATCCCATGGTTTCATTTCATCTGCGAGAATCTGCCTCCTGTTTCATGAGCTCCCCCTGCTCACTGGTGTGCAGTGATGTTGCTCCAGCTAACCAGTGTGGCTACCAGAGGTTGCCGGCAGAAGAATGCTGGTGAAGTGGTTGGGCCTGGTCCCACGGGGGGTTTTAGGTAGCAGGATCCAAATTCAATGCGGAGTCTGTATCGCTGAAAATGTTGTACAAAGGCTGAGTCACCAAGGCAAGAGGCTAAGAACAACCTGTGATGCTAAGAAAGTAAATCATTACTTTTTGCAGCATGTATAAAGGTGCCTTATTTCAGCTGAAAGCATCACTTTTTCTGCTCTTCCCCTTGTTTTTTTTTCTGTGTATGAACATGTCCGTGGGACTCTGCTCAATGAAATGTGACATGGTGGCTTTCATGTCCAGTCACTGGTAGGAAGTGCTTCAACATAACCATCTGGGAGAGCTTCTCTCCAATTTTGATAATAGAGGGAAAAGTTAACTGGGCTGCCATAAAACAAATAAAGAGAGAAATAAAAAGGAAACCCCAGTGCCTTTTGTTAAGGAGGAACAGATGTAGAGCCATAGCAGCCTGCCAGCTAGGTCAGGTCATATCAAATACTGTGGTTGTTTTCTTGTAGCCTGATCCTCCTTTTGAACTCTCTTTCAGCAATGAAGTTGTAAGGAATGAATTAAAGAAGCTGCCAGCCCTTCCAACACCAGCGCTGAAGGAGCATCCTTCCCTCGCTTACTGGTAACGTATCACTTTGCAGTCTAATGCAGGACCTGGCTCTGGTGATCTGAGAGTGGAACTGGGATGCAGGGAGTTCTGCCTTCTAGCTCTGGGTCTATCACTGACTCATTGCGTGATTCAACACAAGGAGAGCTCACCACCCTGAGCCTCAGTTCCCCTGATTGCCAAACGACTGGGGACATCTGGCAGAAAATCCACTGTAAACGTGCAAGTGTCCCAATGAAATCAAGAGGCCTAATGTGCTGTTTCCTTTTCCAACACTGCATCTGTGCGAAGTTTCCCCAGTTTGAAGTGCCAATGTTTTGCATTGCTTTTTTGAGCTTCTTCTGTCTGTATGGCATAGCTGAAATAAAAGGGATGTATTTCTCTTTTTTTATGAACTAGGTGATGTTCAGAGGTGGAGGCTTCTGAGCTCTGTCTGTATTGCACTGGAAATTAAATCCAGGGTAGGAGCAGGGTCACAATTAAATCTTGTACACCCCCCACATAGATTCTTTCTGCTGCCCTGCCTATCCCTTTTATCTGTGCAAATAGAAAAGAATTTGGAGAAAGGCTGTTCATTAATGGGGAGATGCTTTCACTTGATTTTCTGTTTGTTTCTCTTTCATGTTTGTCTTTAAAGCATTAGGCTGTAAGCCTGGGGGTGGGAATGAACTTCTTTATCTGCTATTCTTTTAATTTTGGCATCTTGGTGATCTGAAGATGGCACAGGGAAACAAATCAATTTGTAGTTTATGATCTCGTCTCTTCCCTTTGCCAGGAAGGCCATTCACTTTTCCTTGCATGGCTACAATACCAGAATTAGCTGTACACCATGTACAAGCCAGTTTCCTAATCACTTTCTAAGCACATTAGGAGAGACCCAGGGTCCCAGGTTGAGGTTAGGAACTCTTAGGCAAAAGCTGTGGGTCAGCACAGTCTCCTAGTGTTTCTGCCTAAAAATCAAGCCAAATCTTCATGAAAATTTGATAAACGTAGGCTGCCATTTAACTGGAATCAGAATGGTCTCCCTGTTTGGAGCATTTCCTTCCTTTTTGCACAAATTAATCCACACATTAAAAAAAAAAATAGTGCCTTTCCAGCCAGGTCAGCGGCCTGCTCTGGCTGACAGACCAATAGCTCAAGCTAAAAGCCAACACGAGAAGAGTGACAGGAACAAGCAGCCATGATTAGAGAAGGCAAATCTGACCCTTCAGTGCCAACATGATCAGAGGTCCTTATTAAAGTGCCCACGTAGCTTTTGCTTCCGTTGCCTGCGGTGGTGTTTGTGCACAGGAAAGAGGTGACAGCCCAGGCTGGCTGTCAGGGCCCATCAGCCCGTCAGCATCTCTCTGCCCACGCTGTCAGCAAGTGTTAGTCTCCATGTCTGTGCTAAGGACTTCTGCTGGGAAACCTCAGTGAAGTCTGGGACTGCCTCTGTCCCTTCGTAAGACACTCTCCTTGGGTTAGGGCTATGTTCAGTCACCTGAAGCAAGAAGAGCCGTGTAAAAACCTTGTGCTCAGAATGCAGCTATTTCCAGTTACACACAAGGTACAGCGCTTCTTGCAGCTGCATTTCAGTTGTGGGAGTTCTCATGTGACCGAGATCAGGTCGCAGGTTGGGAAGCTGCTCCTTTCCAACGGGGTAATAAAGCCAGTGGTTACAGTCCTGTGCTTCCCTTGTGATTTCACTTCAGTAACCAGGTCTTGAAAACCTCTCATACATCAGTAGTTCATTATTTTTTAATGATGCCTTTTTCATAAACTGAAATGCTGAGTGCTCTCAACAAGAGGCTGCTGGTCAGGTGAAAAGCCTCTGAAGTACAGGTCAAACTTCGGTGATCGAAGGGGTAGATTTTTTTAAGCTGTGTTTTCTGACACTTGTGCATCTCCTACAGATTACATGCTGGATACAAAGTTCATCGTCTCCTTTGTGCAGTCAATTTTGTGGTGCTGTTCTTTAGCATTAGCACAAAACAGAAATGAGAGAATTCCCAACTCCGAAAAGAAACATTTAAAACATTAGAGGTGGGATGGGTAATTGCTCTGGTTTAAAACAAACAAACGAAAGAATGCTTTGCTACATTTGTATAGGCTGAAATGGACTAAGAGGTGATAAAATCAAATAAATACTGTGATACCTTCGACAAGATACTATGATGGATCTGCATAAAATAGTATTTCCATCATACACTATGGAAAAGTATCTCCTGTTGCTCCTATCAAACGTAGTAAGACCACTGGGATGAGTCCTGGACTCAGAGATGCAGCAAGAGCTAAATAAACACGGTTTGGTGCCTCTGGCTCCACCTTCATAGAGTCTCCTGGTTACACACCCTTGCTGCAGGCCTTTCCCTTCACTGTAACCTCTTCTTGGAGGTTTGTAGATACCACAACCAGGATGAAGCTTTTAGTTTTCATATCATTAAGTTTTTGTATCGAGGTCTCTACAGCTTAAGAATCAGTTGCGCATCTTGTTCTCAAGCATCTCTTAGCATCACTGGTTGCTGGTGAAGCAAGAAGGAGCTAGGTTTTTTCTTCTAAATGAAAGCTGAGCTTCTGGTCCTCCCACACAGTCTGGAAACTGAGGGCCTGAGTTTTGGTTTCTCTTGGAAACAACTGACAGTATTTATTATGTAAGACACAAAACTAATCACAGTGAAACAGAAGAGAACCTGTGTTAGTTCACAGCACTCCTTTCCAGCCATTGTTACTGCATTTTATCTCAATTCAAATCCTCCCCAGCAGGCCAGCCCAGTACTAAGTTGCCAGTAAGAAGGCAAGGAGGAGATGCAATGGCACAAAAGTGGGTGCTAGAATGAGATTTTTGACAGACCAGGAGGAAAACAGACTTTGCCTAGATTCCAACAGACTTCGAACACAAGCTTGGTTTTAGCAACCTAAAGCATCAGCATTGCCAGAAAAATCACCTCTGAAAATGTCAGCTGAAAATCACTATTTAGTTTCTCTAATACAGTACAGAGCTAAGGCTCTGATCCTGCTTTTGTTCCCTTTGGCCCAAGAGATGCTCTGCTGGCTTCAGTGGGGCAGCACATGATTGCAAATAAAGATGTTAGTAAGTTTGAGAATATAATCAAGGTGGACAACGGTTAGAAACAGGACAGTAAGGTGCAGCGATGAGCGTACAGCTATTTAAAACAGCTCAGTGTGCTGGGAAGAGAGCAGGAAAACAATTACCTTTGAAAATCTGGATCTGATGATGAGAAACTCTGGCCCTGCATTTCCTTGTTGTCTGTCGAGCAGTTCTGTAAGCTGCTGGGACAGGAGAGATTTCTTGGTAGTTCTAAAGATCTTTATCAGAGTTGCCTGCTGCAGGATATCACCCATGTACAAATTCTTGCAGCTTGGGGGGGAATGTTTTACGAGCTGGCAAACAGACAGTGGTGCCTGGTCAGCTTCCATGTCTCCACAAGAGTTAAACATCCCCTGTCAGCCCTGCCTGCGTTATGAATGAGTTTCTGTGTCACTGACACAGCAACAAGGCAGAGCAGGGGGAGAGGAGATGTCAGCTGGTGGCCCAGGCAGTGTCCCAGCACTCTCCCAGCACTCTCCCAGCTGTCAATAGCAGCACGGCAGCCCCTCGGAGGTGAACAGCTGAAATGATAAGGGAGAATGTTTGTAAGTTCTGTTAATCCTCTTTCTGACCCGTGAATGATTTTGCTTGTTTTCCCTGGCACATGCTGGGCTTACCCCTCCATCCCAGAGCTGGAGGCAGAAAGTGACCTCTGTGCTGGATGATCCTTCTCGTGCAGGGAATGAAAGTGAAGGTCGAAGAACTGTTAGAGGAGCAACTGTCACGCAGCTGGAGTGGGATTTATCTGACCATGAACATTTCTTCAGCATAGACCTCTCCATCTGAGCTAGATGTCCTCAGCTCCCTTTGCTGTCAGGCTGTATTGTGCTCTGGAGTGTCTGTTTCTTTCCCCAAAGTGTGACTAGTTCAGTGTTGTAGAAAGGTGAAAGGCAGCAAATCCCATCCTTAAATATTCATGACTGGATGAATAGATAATGCAGGCTTGACTTTTTGTGTCCAAAAGTAGAAACAAAGTTGATACTTACCTGGCATGTAGCATCCTTAGACCTCAAAACATTATACAATGTAAAGGAAGAGCATCAGAATCCTAACAAGGCAACGGAGGTGTCGAGAGTGTTGCCTGCTTTTTTTTTAGGAGGACTGAGTAGAACCTGGACTATCCCACATCATTTAGTATGGGTTGAGAACAACACTTCATTCATCCCATTGTTCAGGAAGGCTCCCTGGCAGCTAATCTATCCTTCTGGAGGAAATGGGCCATCAACTGCCTTCCCTATGCAGAGGGTATGCTCTGGGAACATGCCCATTATTTTGTAAGAATCATTTGTAAGAAAGCAGATCACATTCAGAATCACGTTAGGTAATCATCCTGTAAGTACCTCCGTCCTTTTCTTGAATGGCATCAGTATGAGAGCTTGATCTGCATGGAGTGGAAACCAAAACTAAGACCCTTTTCCACTGGAACACTCCATTGTTTTCTGAGAAGTCATTCCTGGTTTGTTCCTGTCTGAGACAGAGGAATTGCAGCCACATGGAATCGTGGTTTTAAGAGGTAATTTCAAAGGGTTGTAAGTCCTCTCTGTCTATCTTTTTTATTAAGAATGATGGGCTTTGGAGATCTTCCAGTACTGAACACTCATGTAATTCAGTTATTGCTCCAGAAGTAATCCTGTTTATGATAATCGTGGTAGGAGACCTGGACTCTGCCTTCATGCACACACCCATAACATCTGTGGTACTCGCTTGGATCAGTGGGCTGAGTATGGTTTCAAAGCTGTTGAGTTTATAGCTTACAGATCATTTTCTAAGCATTAACATTATTCTGAGGGATTTGATGGGAAATCTGGACCACTCCTTTCCCACGTAACTTGTCGATGACTCAATCAGCACCCTGTACCCGCTGGGACGTGCTGGTGGGACATCACCTTGCCCCCAGTAAGAGCCCTTCTATTTTCACAAGTGACTTTCAGTGGAAGTCACTTGGCAAGTGAGTAAGGAAAGCAGTTACTCTCAGACAAATTACAGGCTTGTGGGGGAACAGCTGGCCCTGCTGACAATCCAACAGACCGTCAACTTTTAATTGCTCTGTGCTGTCTACACTGGTGGTTTTGATCCCCTCCCTTCCTCCCTGCATTACCAGGGATGGATGCACAGTCCTCAGCAACCCTGTGCCAGGCCCCATGCTCCATCTGTGCACAGAACATCTTGTCACGTCACAGCGCAGTTTGTCCTCCTTGCGATGTCACAGGACAGAACATCCTCTGTGTGAGGATGTTCCTCACAGCAGGGTCTGTGTGGCCTCTACCTGTGACATCACTGAGGGCACTCATTATGAAGGCTGTGCCCAGCAGGGGCAGGGAAACTTCTTTCTAAAAGAGATTCTGGCTCCATGCAGATTTCTTGGCACACGGATGCATGTGGGGAAGGCAGCAGTGAGAGGGCACAGTTGTGTTATCTGGGCTACTGAAAGCCTCTGCAATTTTACACACAAGTCCCTGTGGGCATCTCTGAGCATTTGCAGTGAGGTCATCTACCAGACCATGCCACACTGCTGTGCCCCTTCACACTGTTTAGCAATAAAACCAGCTTCAGTTCTGCCTGGGGTGGGATTATTGCATGGTGGACAACTGTGTGGATGCTCTAAAGGCACCATTAGGGGCCTCAGCTGGACCTAGGAAATGCAGGGAGGGAGCAGTGCCATGTCATATTGGCCTAAACCACATGCAGCATGATGGCATTAGATAGACAGTGGGTACTAGTGGAAGCTTATGCAGTGCCAGGTGGAGAAGGCACAACAGTGGCATAAAGGTAGTTCAGGTTTCCTTCCTCTTGGACTGGCAAGGTCTGTCCAGTATCTCGAGGGGACTCAACAGATTCCTTATCCTTGGTGTTGCAACATAAAGAGTGAGAGATTGGGTTTGTACCTCAGGACTTGAGTGTTCTGTCATGCCAAGTAACAGGGCTGGTCCCCTGGGTATTACATTGCTGGAAGTTAGAGAAGAACCAGAGTCAGACCAGTCTGAAAGTACCAGGCGTGATGATTTGCATGGCCATAGATTGAGAGGAAAGATATTGAAATCAGAGAGTGCTGTGCACCTTTGAAAGATCCTTGGCTTATACTTCACCATGCTGTGACCTTGCTAGCACAGCTGATTGCATGCATCAAATACTGGTTCTGTGCTCTTCTGCTACCCATTCACTGGAGAAGAAGGAAGGAGATTCTTTAAAAGCGAATTTGGAGGTGTCTCTCAGTCTGACATTTGGGTCTGCTCTTGGATGCTACATCTTTACCACATATAGGTGAATGTGTCAACATGCATTTACCAAACACACCCAGAACTGTTCTCTGACAAAGGCCCACTGGTGTGGAAGAGCCTCCATCTATACCATGAAATTGTCTTAGTCTCCAAAGCAGTGTTGGGAATGGGCCCTTGCCCAGTGCTAACTCCCAGTGCATTGACAGGAGTTGCCTTGGGGAATGCATGTCGGTATAACCCGATATGCAAAGACAAATCAGGACTTTAACAGAAAAGACACCCAGGTCTGAGTGCCTTGGAAACATTCCCTGCCACTGTTTAACCTGCTGTTACAGACATTGCCTCTGTGTACACCAGGAATTTACCTCCTTGCTGAGAGATATTTCTCCAGAGTACCCCCTCAAGTCCTCCTGTACGTGGTTTTGCGCAGTTGCAACGAGGAGTAATCTGTGAGGGTTAGGGCTCCTACTGATCACTAATTTTAGAAGGTTTTGATAGCTTTCTGAGAACTTGGTGGGCTTGGAAAGAACGTGGAACAGGGAGGATAAAACAGCTTGAGCAGCTCAGCTCCGTTTGCCACACAGTGTAATACCATGGGCATTGTTCATAGATAAGGAAAGTAATGCAGAGAGGGAAAAGCCAGCTCCTAGAAAACTACTTTTATTCTCAGTCTGTGAGTCTCCCTTGTTTATTCTGGGCTGCATCTAACACACTTTTTCTTGGCATCTTTGGATTCCTTCTGTCAGTAGGAAGACACCTCTTCACCTTTTGGCAAGATTCTTAGTCATGATACTACCATTATATAAAATATCTCATTTCTTCCTTTCCAGTGAGGATCGAGTCATTGAACATTACAAGAAACTGAATGGTCAGACAAGAGGCCAAGCAATTGTGAAGTAAGTGAAATAGGAGTGATTTCTTGTGACCTTTGTTTTATCAAGAAATATATATCCTGGCCTGTAAATACAATATGTAACTATGTCTCCCATCTCATTGAATGCTTTATTTTTAAGTATTTATGTAATTGTTAATTTATTAAAGCTTTTTTTTCAGGTCATCCTCTCAGCCTCTCAGGCATGTTATTCTCTTATGTGTTGTTTTGCAGTTACATGAGCATTGTAGAATCCCTCCCAACGTATGGAGTCCATTATTATGCAGTAAAGGTACGTGCTACGAAAGAGGTCCTTTTATGAATTAAACTGCTGTTGCAGAGAGAGGTACAAAGAACCATCCTGCTTTCAGAATACAATGCACTGCTACTAAAGTCTCGTTTCACTTCCTGCGGTAAGATAAACTTACTTCAACTCTGTAGTGAATGTTTGGTAAATACAGCTCCAAAGAGGAAAATCCTGTTCTTGGAGATAAAACCCTCGCAGTCCTATTGTGCTGGAGATGTTCAGCCCGCAAGCAGCAGCAAGCTCTGGTGATGCCAGTGAAGCAGCACCAAAGGGACAAGCCAGACACATTGCTGGCAAGCTCGGTGCTTCACTCCTTTTTGTAGTTCAGGAGGTCAGACTTTTCCCAGCTGGCAAATCTGTGAGCTGCTAACTAGGGCCAGCCATGACCTGCAGACTGCAGTTCTCTTCACTTGAGATATAGGTAGATGGATACAGATATATACAGATCTCTCTTTAATGCCAAATCATTGTCCCGTACTCTAGAGATAACACATCCACCTTCCCAGAAAAGCTCTCAACTTCTAACTGTGGATTTCGTGCAGGTTATTCATGAAATCCCTCATTTCTTTTGTCTAATGATTTATCACCAAATCTTCCAGTCTCATATTATTATTATTACTTCCCTGCCTGACCATCTGGGTAGGGTTGTTATTTTGTTTTAAGTAGAGAAATCAATAAACAGATAAAGAAAGCTAGATCCACAGTCCCCAGAGCATATTCCCTCATTTATCACTCCTGAAGTTTTGATGTGTTTCATCATTATCTCTCTGCACAGATCGTATGTTTTTTCATACAACTGTAATGCCTTGCACACATGGGATACCATCAAAACACAAATAGCTAACAGTACCTGCCTCTGGGAGATGCTTTTCTAGTCTGTTCCCACTAATGTATATGGCATTTAGCAAAAAGCATTAGCCTCATCTTTTGCCAGAGGACAGGATCCCTCCAGCACCCTTTTCATCCACATCTCTCGGACTACTATAGATCAAGGAAAGATCTGGTGGATTGGGCTGCGTGTTCTAGCCTGCAAACACTTGAGAGCTATTCCAGTAAGCTCCCCATGATCAATAAGTACCAGTGAGGCTGGGACTGAGCAATGAGGCAGCAAATACTGCACATAATATGTTTTGCTTCTGCCTGATGCGGGGATTTTGGTTGTGCTGAGTTTTACTCTGCCGTTCTCTATCACATTAACAGAACAGATGTAATTTCATTGAGGACTCTGGTCCAGTAAATTGCCAAGAGGCTGGTATCAGATATCAGCCATTACTCCATAAGGCCATTTTATGGCACACTCAGACACAAAGCAGTTAGGTCTGAGCCTGTCAGACCTTATCACTTGGTAGCTTTCAGATCCCATTACTGCTGCATTGTCAAGAGTAATGCTAAAATCCCTCCACATAATTCAAGTCAGCTGGATGATTTGCTTTCCTTCCTTCCAGTCTCTGAGTGTTCAGACTGAATAATTCACAGGGAAGAGAAAGAGGATGCACCGCTGCACAAGGGACCCATGTCAAAGCTCCTCACCTCCCCTGGCAGTATTTTGAGTAACCTGATCACATGTGATGCATTTTAAATGGTTTTATGTGTCATGGCCAAAAAGTGCAACAGATCTCTCCTAAACACCACTGAGCTTTGTCACGTGAGGAAATTCAGCAGAGGTAAATTTTACAGCACCCTGAGCATTCAAAGATATTACTTAGAAATAAATCTTCACCTTGAATAACAACCTAGGAAATCTCCAGCATTTCCCCATCTCATTCAATATAACTCCCTCTGTTTTCTCTTCCAGGACAAGCAGGGAATTCCTTGGTGGTTAGGACTTAGCTACAAGGGGATTTTTCAGTACGACTACCATGACAAAGTGAAACCAAGAAAGGTAAGTGTTTACTTTTCTATCAAGGTCTGGGCTTGCCATGCATGTCATAGCTTGATTTGAGGGTGTGATGTATGCCACACACTGGCATTGATTCATGGGATTTTGAAGGACGTTAATTTTCTCCCAGACTTGTCTGAATGGCTGCAAAGAACTAATGGACAAAAGTAGCTTTTAATTTATGAAATGATGTGGTATGTGGGGGAAGTAAGCATCACTTCATCTTGCAACTCGGGCTTCTTTATTGTGTGGTTCATAAGACACAAATGGGAACCGAAGGACTAGTCCTCTCAGGGGCTGGAGGCCTTCCATCCACTGGCTATGGTGGGACTGAGGGTGCTCAGCCAACCCTTGATAGTCTGTTGTCAAGCCATAAATGACTTAAGAGAGAGGGGGAAGAAGAGACAGGAAAGCTTCTTCCATTTATTACAAAAATTAAAAATTGCCTCTCCCCGGAGCAGCATTACGCTTGATAAGCAACAGTGTCACTCACTGAAGAGTTAATGTCAAGCTAGCAAGAAAAGACAACTTATATCATGTGCTTAAAAAAAAAGAAGGCATTAAAAAGTTTGTGCCCAGTATCTGATTTGTTTAGGAGCAGTTTCACACTGAACTGTCCCAGGGGGAGCAGGTGCTGGACATTTTCAGTTTTGGAGCTAGGCTCTGGCTACAGTGAATATGTATTGGGAACATTTCATGTCTAATCAAGGTCAGAGCCCCAGAGATGCTGGGACTGTGAGAGGGCAGCCAAGAGAAGGTGAAGGCCAGCATCCTGTTCTGGCATCTTTCCTGGAGGAGCAATTGCTGGACATTTTCAGCTTTGGAGCTGGGCTCTGGTGAGAGCAAATACCTAGTGAAACAGTTGACAAGTCAAGGCATAGCACGCATAGATCTGATCACAAGCCCAGAGCTTGGTCAGTGTTGACTGGCCATGCTGGTCCTTTATTACTATTTTCAGTGAGGCTTTCAGTGCTTCTGAAAATCAAGATTTATCTCAGTCCTTCCAAATTGCCTTTGAGTAATCCAGCTAAGGACAGTCCTGTTCGTTTGGGAGGAGGAAGGTTTTGATCCCCAGAGCTCATCCTACTAGGTGGACCCATGTGTTCTGATTTTCCTGCCTAGGATGTCATCTAATATAAAAAAGCTCATCCCTGAGCACATGCCCTGCAGGTTGGCATGCACAGTCTGTTAGCAACAGTATCTGTCGTACTGCAAACCCACGGAGACATCAGAAGGCAAGGTTCTGGGCTTGCTTGCAGGCTGCAGAACTGAATCATTTGGAGCAACCAGGCAGATCTCTGGCTGCAAATGCTTCCGTGCTGAATTAATCTACTGCAGTTCTTTTTGCATTGTCTCTGTGCCGAGGTCCCCCCTCCTTTTCCTTCACCTTCTCTGATCATGTTCAAATTGGACACTGCCTGGAGCTCACAGACAGCACCTCCTATTAAAATAAACTAGAATCAAGGATTTGGTAGAAAACAGAACTGCTAAGGAAGCAGCAGGAGACGGTGCGTTTTATTCACTGAAAGCTATTAAAGAGGCTTGTTACTTATTGAATAAAAGGAAGAGGGGAGTAAGGAGGTCTTCACAGAGCATCTGTGCTCTAAAAGGCACATCTATTTGGGATCAATTATTACCTGCAGGGCAAGCCATACTCACACATGATGGCTGAAAACATGCCTAGGCTAGGTGTGTGCACCCACATACCTCCAGGAGTGCCAACCCCCCAGGGAAAACATGTCCTTAAAAGATGGATTCAGAAGCCAGTTGTAGTGATAGAAACATTCCTGTGCCCTGCCATGCCAAAGACTCATCCCTTCACAAGCTACAGCAATTTTTATCATGGGATGAGAGGGTTGGTGGACAGCATCAGAAGACAGACGGGAAGAGGTCAGCTATTGACTGCATGAGAAGAGGCAGATGTTTCCACTGGAAGAGTCAAGCCTTCTTTCTCAGCTTCTCTACTTTCTCCTTAGCTGCTGAGGGTGATCTAGTCTGTAGCATTGGTTTTAGAGCTTGATAACATCTTGGCCAGCCTCCCTGTGTCCCCCTAACCTACCTCTTGCTCTGAGGTTGCCCCTAGAATCACAGACAGCAGGCAGCTTTTTCTGCAAGTGTAATCCTAAAGAACAGGGTGACAATTTTCTCTGTATTGGGAATTACTATTTTATTTCTCTAAGCAAATTATGTACAAAATCCAGGAGACCCTAAACAATGATGCCACCTTATGTATAAACCACTGAGAACTTCTGTGGCTTAGCAGAAGTGACCATTAATCTGGGAGGAAAGGCTGGGTGGGAAGGGAGAGCAGGAATTTCCAGGCTAGAATTTGTCCATTGCCATAATCCAGAGACCACAGCAGTGAGAAGACAGCATAGAAGATCATTTCTCTGTTACATGATGCTTGCAAACCCCATCGGTTGGCAGGGCTATTCCAAAATGCACAGCCTAAAACAGGGACATGGACAGAGTGGCTGAGGCTTCGTTATTTCCTCATCGAGTGGTTTTACCCACTGTAAAGCAAGTAAAAAGACTTCTTACTCTACACAGGTGGTAAAACCCCTCTGGCAAGAGCAGTTCAACTGCCTCAGCGAGGTGCAATGTTTAATCCTCTGCTAATTAGATTGTAAACTTGCACTTGATAGCCCTCCAATCTGGGAGCTTACCAGAGTATCTGATTCATTTCACTATACCAGCATGGGCTGGTTCAAGTCTTTGCTGTGCAGAGGGGAGGGGTAAACTTTATGGCACTGTCTGCAAGCTAACATCAGCGTGGTGGGGGGGAGAGATTATGTCTTTTCTGATCTTTATGATTTTGTTCCTGCACATTGCTAATGCCAGAAACAAATTGAAAAATTACATTGGAAGATAAATCTCTCCGAAGAAACACAAGCAGAAAATTGTAGCAAGAAACCAGCTGAAACCAAGACATTTATATTAAATGCATATAGAAACCTTGCTTGTCTTATAAGGGAGATTGTAATGTTTCCGTATTATGTCATCCTAGATAGATTTCCATGCTTATTGTGTTTGCAAGTAAAAGTGTAACCCACAGTAAGCAGCTGAGCCTCTCTCAGGCGATCCCATTAGCACTCACTCAAAACCACATTTTTATTAAATTGCTGGACCAAACCAGACGTGTGTCTCTAGAAAACTAACTAGGTTTGTCAGCAAGTTGGATGAGTCCAGAGAGGAGGATTGAGGCTGACGCAGGGCCAGAACCTGATCTTGCTTGTGCTATTCTCATTCAGGCATAAGTCCTCCAGCATCACTGGGGATGCAGCTGAGAGGGGGATCTGGCACCTAGTCCAAGGTGGTTCAGACGGGAATGCAGGGCTATTAAACTGGAATGCAGCTGGGCTGCAGAGCCTAATGTGACTCTGTGCTTCTATATTTATGTTCTCTTCTGCCAATGCTTGAACTCTGTGGAAGCCCTGAAGCTACCCAAAGCCATCACTTTGAGGCTTATCGTTCTCCTTTCTGTTTTTCTCCTGAATGTTCGGGGGTTAGCTCACAGACTCAACCACCTCTGCCAAAGGATTCCTCTTGAACATTGCCTGTTCAAAGCCAGATTTGGTCTGTGTCAGTTATGATCTGACAGCTGTTCATTATAGAATCACAGAATGGTGAGGGTTGGAAGGGACCTCTGGAGATCATCTAGTCCAACCCCCCTGCTAAAGCAGGGTCAGCCAGAGCAGGTTGCACAGGATCATGTCCAGGCAGGTTTTGAATCTCTCCAGAGAAGAGTCCACAACAGCGTGTTCCAGTGTTCTGTCAGTCTCACAGTAAAGAAGTTTTTTTCTCATGTTCTAAGAAATAAATTCTTGGGTATTAAATAAATGCAAACATTTCTGTATACCTCACAAAATCCATCGCTGCAGCTGCACAAGAAGAATGGAGTATCAAGTGTGGAAAGATGCCTGCTGTCCTGCTAACCATATGCTGAAGTATTCTGGAAGTTTAGTGGTGTCCTGCAGAACCAGTGCCATTTTTTGTAGCATCAGCGCGCAGCATCAAGGATCAGCAAAATCCATCCTCCCTCTATGATAGACTTGCCTCCTACAAACCTCCCTGAGAAAAAGTGCTTTAAGGCTTGGTGTGCCTTTAAAAAGCACAACAAAAAAGAGTCCTTGTCCCTCTGGCCTCTACCCATCTTAGGTCAGCACCAGCCAGTATTCACAATACCCCAAAGCAAATCCTTTGGAACCAGGGCTTCAGCTAGGATGTGCCAGCACCACACTCCCACAAGCTGCTGAGGCTGTAGTGACCAAACCCGTTGTTTTCAGAGGAGGGTAATGAGGAGGTTTGTTACTTGCATTGCAGAGCAATTGGAAAGCAAGAGCAAGGCACTGCAGCCCCACTGTGTGACTGTGGTGTCTGTGAGTGGTGGTTGTTCATTTTAACCAGCAGGTAGGGATGTAACTGCATCCATCCCCAGAGACCTGTACATGAAGCAGAAGCGGCATAGCCAGGAGCTCTGAGACCAGCATGCCCAAGCAGTTGTAGTAGCACCAGGAATGTCTCTGTTGTTCTAGTGAGATATTCCCACTGATTTAAGAGCCCAAAGGCATCTCTTAGTGCACACAGTTTAACAGGTAGTAAACGATTAACTCCAAGCTGAAGAGTGAATGATTAACAAAGTCAGCCAAAGGACTTCCAATTTCTCTGTCTGTTTATGGCCAATAAGCAGAGAGAAAAATTGTTTAAATTACCACCAGAAATAAAATTACCTTAAAGGAGAATCTGGTAGCGTTTGGTTCCTTTGCAAGAAATACCTCTCTATAGCATTATCTCATTTTCTTGCACAGAAGGCTAGTTGCAACAAAACTTAAGGTGAGCCTTTTTTTTCTCAGCCCCACAAACATTATCAGTGTTTACATTCTCTGGTTGACTGAAGAGAACCCAAGGGGAATAAAGAATTTTGGAAACAGGATAAAATGTAAGGCATCCCAAAATTCCCTTGTGAACACACCTTGACAACAATTTTCTTTGTGACAGCCAAACATCAGTTTCTGCCATTTCTTCCCAGCATTATCCTTTCTCTGAGATGAAATGAGGCGTGCTATGAAAATACCCTGTCCCTTGCCATATGGTCTCCACAACACTCTATGGGTTCTCCTTACGGAAGAATTTAATTTGTAGTATTGTTGTGAATCCAAAGCAGTGGTATTGGATTGACTTCCCATTTAAATATGGAGAACAAGAGCTGAGTTGAACCCATGCTACCAAACAATACAAAGCACAAGTAAAATCAGAATCTTGAAGTGTCTGGTCAGAGAGAAATCACCTGCTTGTTGACAGCGTGAGCGAAGTAATCAGCATATTAGTTGTGTACAGAAAGTGAAAGATTGCTGGGTGATGTCACTTGGCCTTTCCCAAAGAGCAAGGTATAGAGTGAACTTTCCCAGTTCCAGAGGCAAAATGAGATATTTACACAGGAGGATCAATAGCCTAATTAAGAGCTGCTTTATTGCAGAACAAATAGAGATCCTCTCTGCTTTAGGGCATAATGAAGCATTGTCAAGTCAGTAATTGCATTGATGGAGTGGTTAAACTTGTGCTTCCTGTGGTGAAGGAATGACAGACCAGTAACTTAAAAAACCATAAAGTAGGGATTGATGTGAAATGTATAGAAACTAGTGAACGATGGGGAGGAGGAAGCTGACAAATTGGTCTCTATCCTGGCTGATCAAAGAACATTGGGAGAGTCAAAAAGTCAAAAGAAACATGAAATTCAAATCAGTGACAGGAAGCCCAATTCACTTGCATTACTCCTTGCCACATGATACAACAGAGATCAAGAGCCTGGAAGTGTTGAAGATAGGACTAAAAGTGTGACCCTCCATCCAGAGTTTTAACATTGATTTGGTTGGTTTCAAACAGGATTTGGGGAGGAGTTATAAACTCTCATGTTCAAGGAGAGTGTTTGATTTGGCAATGAGCTGGTTTCTGTTGTCAGAAGTACGGAGCGTGTGTAATGCTCCTCTCACTGGCCAGCCACTGAGCTACAGGGTGGACTCAGGAGGGGCATCTAGAAACAATGGGGACAGAGACAATGGATTGGTCTTCTGGCTAATTAGGCTCTTCTTGGAATGGCATCATTTCCTAAGACCTTTGCAAACATCTTTGAATTCCAGAAAGGAGTAAAAGAGTTCAGATTTACAAATGATACAGGAGGAGCAGAAAACATTTCCAGGAAGTACTGGTTTAAAAGCTGGTGGGGTCTCAGTGGCATTGCTGTAATAAATTATTCACTATGATTAGCTGACTGCTAAGGACTACCTGCTGACTCCTTCTGCTCAGCGCTTTTATTTCTCTTCCCCTTGCTGATCCTTCATGCTTTTTGCATTATAGACTTGGCTGTAAAGTGAACCAGTCTTCAGGTCACGGTGGGTTCAACTCATTTTATAGTGCAGTAATTCAGTCTTGGTTTTGTATTTGGAAATGTGGAGCACTGGAGGAGACACACATACACAAAGTGAGGGTCCTTATCATGCTGTTTCTCCTCATCAGAAGAGGTTGCTCACTGGATTTCCTTCCAGATCAAAATGTAAGCCCCAGATCTGTGACTGTTGAAGAGTAGACATAGTTTATGACCTTTGCTGAAACATCTTAGTCCATCCCTGTTACACAGCAGACCATGTCCTCACTAGCACCTTTTTTTGCTGCTGCCTGCCCTGGATTTGGGGTGTCTACTGCCCATCACCAGGCTCTTCCCTTTCAGCACCCACTACTCCATGCCTTACTACTGCACTTCACTGTGCCAAAAAGCTGCCAAGTGCCCTGGGAGATGAGGAAATCAGGTAAGAGCACATTGGGCTGGAAAGCAGGATTTTGTCCCTGACACTAAGGACTTCCACGGGATTTGGCCGGACATGCCACTGGCCTGTCATACAGTGAACATTTCTTGTGGCAGCAGTACCAGCTGAAGTGGCCTTTACCACTCTCCTCCCCCATCACAATCCTGCCACCATAGCTCATTTCCTTCCCTGGGCCCCTTCCTCAGTCATGCTGGTATAATCGTGTGGCGGGGAAGGAAACTGCTCCAGAGAAGGGATCAGAGCTCAGCATAACCCGGCCAAAAAAAGTGGTCATTTTTAACCACAATCAGTTCCCAATCCCATTCACCATCTGGCCCACAATCAACATCCTACAGCAAAGCTGTAGGAGCTGAGTATGGGTGCAGGCTGCATAAATCACAGCAGCCAGAGAAAGAAACTGCCATTAACCTACCCAATAACTTTGTGAAGCAAGACAAGGGCTCCATAGCTTGGAACAAGACAGAAGGAGTTTGGCTGCATGGAATTTGTCATGGTTGAACCAGGATGAACTAACAGTTAGGTATGGGTCACCACCACCACTTTTCTCAGATAAGCTGGTAAAAGTTTGCTTCGCTGTCTCTCCCAAACAGAGCTGATCTCAGACTACTAAGTAGATTGTCTAGGTAAAGCAACTTCTTGCTCAGTCATGCTCAGTTTCCATTATCTAGGTAAATAAGTAGCATGATCATGCTTGTAAACACTATATATATATAGTCTAGGACACTGCTGTTTTATAAGGAAACCAGCACTGTTTAGGTGGTTTAGTGTACATGTACTGTGGTGATATGGTCATGCATGCAGGCCCCAGGGTTTTCTGTAAGAATTTACACTCACAAAGACTACAGCATGACAACCCATCCCCTGATCCAGCCAAGTCAAGCCCATGGCTACCATTAAATATAGGAGTAGTTGCATCAAAGTAAACTCCCTTGCTCCAAGTGCTTTGACATATTCAGGTCTTAAAGGGTAATTTTCTATAAAACCAGCAGCCAAGTCTTAAATGATTCTGCAGCACACAGCAGGAACTTCAACAAGATGCAAAGACAAATCACTCCGACAGCACGAAGTGAAACAAATTGGACCTCAGTGCCCTGGAGTTAGGGTGGAGATCTGGAGAGAGACTGAAACCTCCCCTAGCACTTACGCTTGGCTCTGTAGTGGTAGCAGCCTCACAGCGTGCCCCACCCTTCTCAGATGCTGTCTCCTAGTTCACCAGGACTCCCTCCTCCATAGGCCTGGGCATTTTTATCAGCAGATGAAGCCAGGCAGAGGCCTGGGTATTCAGTAGCTTTGAATATGATGCATCTTAAGTCAGTGATCTGGGAAGGATGTTCAGAAGGTCAGGCGCTGGAGCCTGTTGCCATGCACATAGGATTGCTGCTGCTGTAGCATCTCACCTGCAGGTACCCTGTGCCACAGGAGTGGTCTTAGTCACACAACCTAATATGTATGTGCATTGTCATAGAATGACTGGGGGGGGGATGGTGGTTCCTGGAGTTTGGTTCCAAGGTAGGTGTGCTTTAGTCAAGCCACTAGAAGAGACAAGAGGACCCTTAGGAAAGAGAGCAGCAGGAATGGCTTGTGGGTGGCATAAATCATTTGGACTTGGCAGTGCTAGCTTAACAGTTGGACTCAACGATCTTAAAGGTCTTTTCCAGCCTAAACAACTTCATGGTTCTCGGGTGCCATAGCTGATTCATAGGCTTATAAGAATCACTTCTTATAAGAATTAACTTACAAGAATCAGGACAAAAAAGTTCTTTGTGTTTCTGTTGATTTAGACACATCCAGCATGGTGACAGCAATGCAATATCTAACAGCATCTACCAGATATGTATGTGTGGTGAAGGTGGATATGATCATATACGAAGTCAAAGTCTGATCTCCCAGTCTGTATACGCTTATAGACACAAATATCAAGTTGCAGTGTGTAGACAAATAATGCTTTGTCCAAATGGCAGTTCTTCCCTCCGTGATCTGATGCTTTTCTGTGTCCCTGTGCCAATAAATCACTTTGAAATTTAATAGGGAATTGTCTCTCCATAATGGAAATGAATGCAGAGTGGTGATTATATAGATCTAGATGTAATTTCTGTTTGGTCAAGCCAGAAATGTTTTTGGGTGGTGTGGTCCCATGAGAACAGCACACAGCAAAAGGGATCTCAAATTGGACCAGAAATTGTTTGTCTGTTTGGCAAGAAAAAAGAGTCCTGAAGCCGGAGGGGAAGAAGTAATTAGATAGTGAGCTGGGATTGCTGACAGACCACTGAAAGTCCCACTCGGCCAAGTCAGTCGTTTGTTCCATGGGGGGAAGGGAAGATGGCAAGCCTCCTCTGGGAAGCTCATTGATGGGGTTGTTTCCCACATCAAATCACACAGGAAATCTTTTTCTTTTTCTTTTTCTTTTTTTTTTGTTTTGGGAAGTGAAAAAAAAAAGAAAAAAAAAGACTAATGGGAAGGCAGAAATGAATGGAAGTGCGGCAGGATGGAGGGCTAAGTTTCAGTGCAGCAGCATCCCCATCTCATGAGCTGGGGGCACCCTCAGCAATGGGTCACACTAATTCACAGGTGACAGCCCACAGAAATCTCTTGGTAATTCTGCCCCTGAAACAAGAGCCCATTTGTTGAGCTAAGATGGTGCTGTTCTGCCTGGACCAAATCCTTCCTCATTCATTCTGACTAGTTTGACAGAGGTATGATTGATGGGAGCAGGGTTGACTTGAGGCAGAACACAAATCCATTCCCGGAAACCATGGCCCCACTGAAATCACTGGGACAAAACTGCCATTGACTGCACTGGAGCTATGATTTTCATAGAGTTTACAGCCAAAAAGGGACTGCTCACAACCTCAACCCTGACCTCCTGCATAACTCAGCCCCTAGAATTTTATTTGCTGATTTGTTCAGTGGAGGGAATTACATTTCCAAGGAGGAATTTTTTTTGTTATGTTTGTTTTGTCTTTAAACTGCAAAACAAAAGACTTGGGAGTTTGCAGCTGGACTCATGCAAGCTGGGTGAAAATACGGTCATTGCTGAGTTCCATTGTTTAGTATCAGTTTTAGTATCAGGATGTCATCCAGGGTTGGCTCTTGCTCATAGCGTAGGCAAGGGAAGGGTTTGCATTTGGGCTGTCAGAAACGTGCCACGTTACTTCTCTGCCTTTCCTAGAAGCCTTTCAGAGCATCCAATCTCAGTGGTAGTGGATGCATTTGGAGAGATGATTGATTGTTCCTTCTGCATAGTATGATTTAACAAGGTATTAATCATCTAAGAAGCTGCAAGACTTTGAAGGACTGGGAGATACCATATAGGTCAGTAAATCCAACAGCAACTACAGTTGGTAAATGCTAAGTTGGTTAGATGCTTAGAATCAAAGAAAAATATTGGTCAAAAAGGCCTCTGGAGGTCTCTAGCCCAGCCTCCTGCTCAAAGTTGGGCCAGCTTCAGAGTTTGATCAAGTTACTCACATCCCTACTGTTTGACCACCTTCACTGACTGTTTGGAGTTTTGGGGGTTTCTTATATATCTAGTCAGAATGTCCTTTGCTGCAACCCTGCAACCTGTGTCCATTGCCTCTTATACTTCTGCTGGACACCTCTGAGGAAAGTCTGTTTCCATCTGCTTTGTAAATCCCCTTTAGGTCACCGAAGAGAGCAGACAAAGAGCAGGTAGACTTCTGTAGACTTCTGCAGATGGCTTGATTCTGAACAGCTACTGATTCTGAAACCTGTGAGAGCACGCATCTCACTGAGTAACCCCATTCTGCCTCTGCCCCATCTCAGGTGCTTCAGTGGAAGACATGCACACAGAAAAGGGAAAGAAAACACGACACTGGGCATTTATATCTGGTTCTTAATAGACCCAATGCAAAGAGGTTCACACTGTGTCTCCACAGCGTTGTCCAGCTTTTCTGGGCACAGCAGGCAGATGACAGTATCAGGGACCCAGTACCCCAACCCCAGGATAGAAAAGCCTGAGAATTGCTCCAAAAGGTACCATTTGGGTGTGTTTCTCTAGGTACCATAAACCAGAGAGCACTGTGCACCAAGCACCAGTGCTGCCCATCATCACCCCTCTCCATCCTGTCCCTTAGCTGCAGGCCAACACAGACTCCAGCAACAGCCTCACTACTGCCAGAGGTTCCCAAATGTATGTCACGGTCCCTCTGATGGGTACTCAGACAAGGCTTCCTGAGCACAAAGGGACAGAGCATGGCCCAGTGCCTCACACAGATTAACTCAGCTCCCATCTCAGCAAAGTCCTGGTCAGCCAGCACATGAGTGACCAAGGCAGAAATGCTCCCCTGTGTTTCATGCACAAAACACCCTCCCTTCTTTATCAGGAGCCTCTGGCATTTTTCAAATGCTCTCACACTGACCCTACCTCCTGCTGTGTGCAAACAGCACCGCACTGGCCCCTTGGTCAATAAAAACGGTAAAAACCTTCTTCAGACACACATGGCTGAAGCGGATGCAGATCCCTGGGCCTCCTCTCCTCCAGGCTCAGCTTAATTAGGGAGCAGCCAGCAAACCACAAGTGTGCTCACAAAAGAAGCTTGCATCTGAAGGGCTTTGACTGCAGCTCTTTGTAACTAGTCACAAACATCTGCTGCCTGGCAAGCCTGCCTGTCTCTTGAACGGGGTTCCCAATGAGAAAATTCCTGTAGCTTGCACCTGAATTCTCCACAGTGCACCATGCAGCCCTCGGATCTCTCCCCTGGCTCCTCTTCTAAGCTGCCAGCTTTGCAGAAAAGCCATTTCTGGCACTGCCTTCCTCACTGTAGTCTCCTCACCGTAGGCTCCTCACCCAGCCCAGTGCATTTTAAGCAGGACACGTGGTCCAACAGGGAATAATTATTCCCTTGAATGTTTGTGGGTTGGTAAGCTGTATTGTAAATTCAAGCGATAGTGTTGGTTCCAGTTTTACTGGCATGACGAAACAGAGCCCACAGTGAGGAGAGAATAAGAGTGATTCTTTTCTCCTCTTTTGGTAGCCCCTTCCCCTTCCCCATGCGCGTGTGAGTGTGCAGCTGTGCTCAAAAGCCTGTCTCAGGGAGACTCCCTCAAGCATCTATTGAAGATTAAATGTTCTCATGTGCAGTCTGTAATGATGACCACTACCAAAAATCGTTCCCATCTGAAAGCTGCCCAGAGCTGCATGATCTGAAATGAGTTGCTGACCTCAGAAGAGATCCCAGAAGGCAAACCACCACATCACAGAAACTCGGCACACTGCAAACACCACTAATTGTCCCCTTGTCTGTGGGCTCTGAGTGAAGGAAGCTACTCAAGGGCAGAAGAACAGTGCTCTCAGCTTGTATTACCGAGTGACATTCTCCTAAGCCTCATTTCTAGTGTTTTTGGAGAGATGCTGCCCCAGTCCTTGCTGTGAGGTGCCATTTGTCTGGCAAAAGTCACTATGCTCCTAATACAACTCCATAAAAGCCAATAGGAATTGCCCCACCCGCAAGGGCAGGCGTTGGATTCGGCTCTGCAAATTTACCAAAGACAATTATAAGGTAAATAACCCCAAACCAACCCAGCCTCAGCGCAGGAAGAGGCAAACCTGGCATGAACATGGGTGCTTTGACTCAAACTAGCCCCCAGACCAGCACACATCTGTTGTCACTGCACTTCTGCGGGACTTGAAATTATGACCAGCTCCCTGCTGTGGCTCGTATCCCCCAGTGAAGCAAGACTGCAAGCACCAGCATGGTAAAAGCATTTTGATGGGTAAAAATTATGCTTCCATTTAAGAAGACCCACTAATGGCACCTTGTTCATCTGTCACTGAATTAACAACATCCATTTGAAACCGTACATAAGCTGGGCAAGCGGTGAAGGGAACAGCTTGCTTACATTAGGGGGTCTGACTGAAGGGAGACCTTAGGCTTTGTTTCTCCTAAGGGGTTGTGATCAGCTAACAGGAAAGCGGATACTTTCTTGTGGGTATTCACATTTTTGCAGATTGGATTCCTTACATATAGGAAGGGTGAGACGTCTGAGATCAATGCGGGCAAAAGGAGCGGGAGGCTGCAGAATGGTGTCTGGGGAGCAAAGGGAGCGCAGATACAGCGATGGTAAAACACACGTGTATCTTCTGGAGAGCGGAGCTATGGAAAAAAAGACACAAAATCAGGTCATGGGGTCATTTTCACCCCCTCCTTCCCAAGAGTCTGGATTTGCCTCCTTCCATACCCTGCCAAGAAAAACAAAGAAACCAAATATAAAACTGCAGCGATCTGGGGAGCTGCTCCGGTGCCCAAATCGTAGGTGTCTAATGTCATTTGCGGCACTGCTGGGGATCCAAGACATCTGTGTGGAGCTACAGCAGGCTCCCTACCTCCTGGGGCAGCAGCCAGGGGCCAGGCAGGGTAGCCCAGGGCATGGAAAATGGCACTTGCCGCCTGCGTTTGGGCGCCTGAACAGCTCCTCCAGAGCCCCCTGTGTGTTTGGACAGTTGGAGTTAATCATCGAAGGGAAACGGACCTGCAGTTAATGAACTGAATGCTGTGAGGTTTGGTAGCAGAGAGGGTAATATAGGAAAGGATTGGAGCACAGGGGGCAGTCAGGCAGAATCTGAGGGAGGAGGCTGGGGAGGAGAGTCCGAGGAGAACAGCTGCCAGCAGCTCCGAGAAGGGCTCCAAATTCCTTCTGCGCCACGCCGAACTTTAGTCATAAATGACAACAGGGGACCCAGGGACAGAGGGATATTTTCTGAAGGGTGTGATCTGCTGGTTTTTCAGATTCTTATGCGTTCCACATGTCTGAGCGCCTCCCAGACACGTCCTCTGCACATGCCGCGCGGCACGGCCGCGTTGTCCTCCCCTCCCCGCCTCGCGGACGGGCATCTGGAAGCACGGAGGGATGTTTTCGGTGCCCACATGGCAGTCTCAGGCTTGACCCCAGTTGTTGTCAGTGGGAGTTTAGGCCCCAAACTTCCTTTTCGTGCCTTTGAAGCTGGGCACTTGCAGGGGAGATAGACTTCATGTTCAGACCTCAGCTCCCGGCTTAACCCTTTCACTCCATGCCTGCCCTCCCTCAGTGGGTGGAATAGTGGGTATTTCCGTGCTTTGTTTGGTGATTACAACTTTTATGCAGTGATTGTTTTTTCCAATGGAGCAATAAAATAATCCTCTAAGGACAGTGAAACCCAGCCCTTCAAGCTTCCCATTCATCCTATCCCCCTTCCTCCCCTACCCTCCCATGATGGGGACAGCCCTGGAGTAAGGGACCAGTTCAGTGCCCTCCTTTCCCCACCCTTCCTTCCAAACACCCCATTACAGAACAAAAACAAAGAAAAACAAAAGAAAATAAACAACCCCCAAAAAAACACCTCTTGGTTGGAAACTTTTATAAGCACAACTATTTTCAGTTTTGCTACCCCTGAAGTATTAGCTGGTTTTATTTTCTAGATTTCACCTCCACCAGCAGCTTAATCAGTGCAAATCAAATTACGCCTCCTGTTTACTTATCTCCAGAGCGCTGACACTGGCAAGTGGCTTATCTCGGCATGGCAGGAGCCAGCGCCTTCCTTGGGGGGAGGACAGGAACTCCACAGGAGCTGCTTGTAGTGGGAGAAAGAGTATAAATCAAGGAAAGCTCTGCTGGCTCTGATCCCCAGCAGGGAGGTTACACTCCCCAGGCTCCGCCGCTTACTAGGGGCAGCACTGGGAAGCCAAAGTGCGGGATGCTCAGGGGGTGGAAGTTGCCTCTTCCCTGTGGATTAGCAGCCTAGAAACCAGGGTTTGGAGTTTGGCTTACTCATTTGTAAAGAGGAGGTGGTGCCTGTCCGCAGCGGTAATGGTGCGGTGGTTTAAAGAGCTGACACGGGGTTTTGCAGTCACCACGTCCTTCATGCTGCTTCCATAGAGGTTCCTCCCTCCTGGCTGGGAGATGAGAGTTTTGTCAGGGCAGAGGTATGGGGTGCAGGGGCTGTGTGAGCACATCCCACTGCCCAGGAGCACATACACTCAGCAGGCAGGCAGAGACCCCCAGTGCTGGCCCATGCTGACCAAGGCACGCAGCCAGCACCCAAGAGACCTACATTTCACTCCCACAGCTGCTTCATGCCTCAGTTTCCCCCCTCGGTGATAGTGTTGGCTTTGTCACTGTGCTGCTTGGAGATACCCCGAGAGGGCAGCTTGTAAAACAGGGGCAGGACTATGACTTGCTTACAGCTGCCTGTCACGCTGCCAGGAGCACGCTGGGGCCCTGGGCATTGCCAACACCTGGGATAGACAAATGGACTG
>WUAM01000275.1:689535-752470 GCA_024336885.1 Actenoides hombroni
GCGGCGAGTAGGGTTGGGCGAGGGTTAGCGCCGAGGCGCCTCACCCCCTTCTTCTCCCCGCAGATCTTCCAATGGAGGCAGCTGGAGAACCTCTATTTCCGCGAGAAGAAGTTCTCGGTGGAAGTGCACGACCCACGCAGGTGAGCGCCGAGACGAGACGAGCCGGGCTGAGCCGTGCCGTGCCGAGCCGGGTTTTACAGTGCCGAGCCGGGCTGAGCCGTGCCGAGCCGGGCTGAGCCGTGCCGAGCCGGGTCGCGCCGAGCCGCGCACCCCCAGGCAGCTGTTGCGCTTGGTAGCTGGGGAGCCCGTAAGCAAGGGGCAGCGGGTACCCAGCCGCGTGCTGTAGCTTCCACCCAGCGAGACAGTTTGGGCTCGGGTGGATGTTTTTGAGGATGTGTTTCCCTTTGGCTCCTAGCGGTATTTACTTTTCTTTTTTTTTTTTAACCGCTGTTTTGGCACCTTCTATCCCCGGCACTGTGCTGGTCCGGTGCCCCGGCTGCGGTGCCCCCGACCCCCTGCCTGAAGGGGAGGGGGGGTTGCCTCGTCCCCGTGTTGCACTTGGAACCTGGAGATGGGCGCCAGATTTTGTTCTCATATGCTTCCTTGTAAATAAATATTCAGTAGTGAACTGAAAGGAATGGCACGGAACCAGAGGTTTACCGGCAGCCTGGATGAAAGCCCATCAGTCGTTTTGGCACAGACGCCGAGTCGTCTTACGTTAGAAACCTAACGTGGGAGCGAGTGAGTTCAAGTGACTGTGCTGCCTCTAATCAGTGCACTGAGCACCCCTGGCTGCTCTGCGTTGGTGGGTGGTTACTGCAGACAGTGACTGGGGTGGGTACGGCTCTGTCAATTGTTCTCGCTAAAACCAGTGCCCAACTTGCAAAGAGCAAATACGACTGATGAAAACAGCTCTCTTCCCAGACTGATTTGATATGCTGCTGGTAGCAGCGTGTTTTGCTGATCACTCAGCTGTGATCCTGTTTCATCTGTTTCTCGTGCCTATCTTTGTACTGATATGTGTACTTTTATTGGGGGGATTCTGCGTGCAGCTTCTCTGCTTATTTGCCTTCATATGAATATGGTCACAACAATGTAACTGTGCCCGTCCCCAGAGGTGCGTTTTGTTAAAGCAAAAATTGAGCAGAACACCTCGTATCATTGTGCAGCTCCAGGTCAGCAGAGCGTTGAAGCATCTGCTTAATATTAAGCATGTAAATAGTCGCATGAAATCTAGCAGAGGAAATTCCCAAAGTTGAGAGTACCCTGGGAGATCTTCCAGCAGCGGGACCTGGGGGGGTTGTGTGCTTCTTCCCTCAGCAAGCCTCCGGCAGCGGGTGAGGCATCAGAAAGGTGTGCTGCAAGCAACCAGCAGCGAGAAGCCCCCCAATGCCCAGGTTGGCCATTTCCTGGGAGCAGCAATTGAAAGGAAAAGAAAGCAAATACCTCTGAGACATTAAAATTATGATGATATTTGCAACTCAGTGTCATGCACGAAATGTGACCACACAGATAAACCTCTTCTGTCTCGTTTGTGTTTAGATGATAGGAATTACTGACAGAGAAGAGCTTCCGTTTTTTATTGCGTTGTGTTGTTTCTCTGAACCTGGAGGACAAAACTCTGTCCCAGGTTGTCAGCCTGTTCTTATTTTCTCATTAAAAGAGAATTAATTTGGTTGCTTTTTGTATCCAGGGAGTACCACTGCCCAGGTCAGACTGTTAATCTGGCTGTAAAGCACCAAGGCACGTTGCAGTGGCGTGGTGGGAACACAGCTTGGGTTGTAGTGTCTGAGCCAAGTGGGATGGACTCCTGCGAGGAGTTGTTCAGCATGTGGAGGCGGAGGAGTAGCCAACACAGTGTTCTCTCCGCATTCCTCTCCATGTAGCCAAACCAGAGCCTGAGTCAGCGAAGCCACACTTGCAGGAGTGCAAGCACTGCTCCATGGTTGTGGCCAGGGCTGGGCAGCACAATGTATGCTTTTTAAGCCCTGCCCCTGCTCGTGGCTTCCTGTCCCGAACAAGCCATTTAACCTCTCTTCATCATGGTTATTTATCCCATAAAGGAGGGAAATTATACATTTTAGGGGCTATCGACAGGGTTAATTCCATGTGGCATGCATGGAGGGAAGTCACAGAAAAAACACCTATGGGCCATGTCTTACAGGTCCCCAAAAGACAGCAGTGAAAAACAAGTCCACAGCTCTGACCAGCTTAGTCTACAGATTTTCTAACAGGGTCTGCAGTTTTCATAGTATAATAGAATCATTTAGCTTTGAAAAGACCTTTAAGATCATCAAGTCCAACTATTAACCCAATACTGCCAAGTTTTGATGGGAAACATGTACACATCCCAAAAAGAAGGGAAAAAAAAAAAAAGGAAATCACTGCTTTTACGATGAGAAGATGAATGGCTTTCAGAGTGTATTTCTGAGAGTTCAAAATGAGTAGCTGCATTGGAGCTGAATAGGATGACACCAGAATCCAGGCTTTAGCCCATGATTTAAGTGCCTTAATGCCTTACAGCCTTTTATGCCAATGTGGTGTGGTGGTTTGTGTCCCTTAAACCAACATAAAGCATCCAGAGTTGGATCATCTCTCCAGCCTCAGCTTCAAGATCACCTCCCAGCACAGCCTTCATTCCCTGTCCAGTGACAGGGATGAGACAGCCCAGCGAACATCCTCATTAGGACCGTCAGCCACTGTCCTGTTGCATGCATGGAGAATTTTCTCACAAGGACAGTACTCATAATGGGACATGGTCTTCTGTGCCAGTCTCATGGAAAGGACTCAGTATAGAGAAATATTGAAATACGAGATCCCAGTTGTTTCAAACCTTGTTTGTGTTGGCCACGGCTATTTTCTCAGAAATTTTGCTCCGATTCGTAGCTTCACAATTTGACTTTACACATTCTGCAGCACCAGAAAGGCCCTGGCACAAGAGCTGTCAGCCCTCTCCCAGGCTGAACCCAGCCAGCAGTTCTCATTGCGCTGCAGAGTTTTGCTATTCTTTCATTCTTGGCTCTATCACAACTGTCTTTGACCATGTGCCTTCCCTCCCCAAGTTCACCTTCAGTTTTGGGCAGGGCGGTAGCCCACAGTACCAGAGGAGAGGAGGCCAGTGCAGGTACAGGAAGGGAACCACTGCCTTAGCAGGCTTGAGGACTTCTGAGTGCTCATAAAGAGTTGTCCATCCTTTGCACTGCACGGTAGAGCTCCTGGACTGTCTTGCATCATCACCTCTACATCTGCACCGCACAGAGTGCCTGCTGCTTACGATCCATGGCAGTCCCACCGTAGCACACCCTGCTCCCTGGGCTGTCTGTTGCACTGGCTTCTCTTCACCATCCACGTCCCTATGTGCATAACTTTTGTTAGAAGTGTCAACATTTCTGAGCTAGGCTCTGCAGCTGTGCACACATTCAGTTCATAATCGTACTCCACCTCAAGACTCTTCTTAACAGCCTGGAGAGAAGGATCTCATTTATTTGGGGATCTGTAGATCAGCAGCTTGGTTTACTCCAGCCACTGCTGAATCCCTGCAGTGAGAGGGGGTCCGCAGACCAGGACTCTGCAAGCCTGGGTGTGCTGGTGTGCTGGTGTCAGGGGCTCTGCTGGTGGGGTCAGAGTGGAGGGGTGGGGAGGAATGATCGAGCAGTTTTGTACAGCTGTACAAGCATGGGGAAACCTAGCTGTGGGGTTTGCTGATATTGGAGGACAATTGGGAATCCTAGAGAGGAAACATTCAGCTCTTATTTTTCCTGTTTTTAAATTCACTCATCTAATCACTGAGTAACATTCTTCTTTCCAGAGCATTAGGCAGCCCTCCTCTGAGCCTCACAGTTCTCCTTTCTCACACCACATGGCAAGTCCTGCTCTGTTTACAAGTGAGGAAATCAAGGTACCCGGACACTTTCTGCCCCACTCACTAAAGCAGCCATTGATCCTGTGGATCTTTAGCTGTCATCTGGGTCCTAATGTTTGAGAGTCACCATTCAAAGCCAGAGGTAGTGGAGGCTCTGTGGGCTTGGCCTCAGATGTCTCAGCATGTGATGAGACACGGAAGATTCACATGTGCTTTGGCATTGGTGACTGCCCTGGGACATGTAGCAGGTCAGCATCAGCTCAGCCAAACCCGGGAGTACAGTCTGAACTGGACAGACTGGATGGTCTTTACTGTTAGTCTTCTGGAGCTTGCTAACTTGAGCAAGTAAATGCTCTCCTGGCTTGATCAGCTCTTTATTGCTGTTCTCTGAGCAGTTTACCCCATTAGCACAAAGGAAAGTGTGCAGTAAAGCCAACAGCTTTTACTCTGAGCTCTGTGATGGGCTCTGCCACAGAAAACAATCTGAGGAAAACTTGGTGTAACCCCAGTTCATTCTTTTCTCTTCTTCAGGGCATCTGTGACCAGAAGGACTTTTGGGCATAGTGGCATCGCTGTGCACACATGGTATGCCTGTCCAGCACTAATAAAGTCTATCTGGGCTATGGCCATTAGTCAACACCAGTTCTACCTGGACAGAAAGCAAAGCAAGGTAAGCATGTTGGAGATGGGAGGTGCATGTGATGGTGGGTGAGTCCTTCTCACTCTCCACAGTCCCAGCAAGTCCAGATGATGTCTGCTGTCCTCCCCTCCCTTTCATTTGAGATGATAAAAAAGGCAAACTGAAAGTATCTGCTAGCTTTGGCCAGATGGAGGGAATCTGTGTAAAATTCATGTCTATGGGAGTGAGGATTGAGGGAAAGGTTGTACTGAGCTGTGGCCAAATTGGAGTAGCCAGAGTCTGCAAGCAAATAGGGTCATGTCCCTATCTGGATGGTTTCCACATGTCTTCTGGTTCTTGAACTCTGTCATAAAGTTAGGACAGGTTCCAATAACTGAGTGGAAAATAACTTCACAGTCTACACCTGTTTCTGAATCTTTCTTGCTGTTCTTTGCTTTTTACTATCATATCTTCCTAGAAATGAGGGGTGGGGATATTTCTCTCTCCACACAGAATCACCCAGCAGAAAGAGAGGGCCAGGAAGCTGACAGGCTGGAATTGTCTTGATCTGGTGCTGCACAAAGGGCAGCTAAATACACAAAAGAAACCACCTTGAAACCAGAGGAGTGTGTGTTCTCCCTCTAATTCCTTTCATCAACAGTAATTTTAGGCATACCCAGAGCAAGAGGAGATCACTTTGATCACTTGAGATCTCTCTGAGGCAGAAGAGAGATTTCTCATGCAGACGCCCCTCTCCACATGAGCATGCTGGTGTAAAACTTTACAGAGAAGATGGAGTCTGTATTGTGTGGGTACCTTCTTATACAGCTGCCTGCATTGCTGCCCATCTCTGGTGAGATGTCAGGAAAGTACAGGGTGATGCTCCTCCAAAGGTCTGAAACAATCTTAACGTCTTGCTATTGCTGAAAGCACTTCCTGAATTTTAGGCAGGTGCTGTTCCTTCTCTTGCACAGGCCCTGGCCCTATGAGGTCCCTTCATGAGCCAGTTGAGCCCACTAAACTGGCAGAAAAATCTTTTTTTTTCCTGTTTTTCTTTGCTGAATTATTTTTCTGCTGGTTAAGTGAATTGAACTGGTTGCTGAATTATCTGAACGGCCATGAGTGTGTTATCTGCTCACTCTAAACCCTTCTGACATTGCTTTCCCCATCATGAGCTCTGTGACTTTATTGTAGAGTAGGACTTTGGGATGCCTTGGCCAGAACACATGGTTACACTCACATTGGCCATGTCCCACCTAATGCAAAAGTACCAAGATTGATCTTAGTTGCTGTGAGCTGTAATGAATTTAGGCACATAGCTAACTTCCCACCCCTGCCCAAGTGCCAGCTGTGAAGATGGACAAAATTGCACGCTCACCCGATACCAAGTAATGCTTTCCTGCCCCCCTTCTCTGCTCAGCACCACTAGGGCAACACATAGTCTTCTCAACAAAAACAACTTGGCAAACAAACAGAAGTCTATTTTTTTTTTACTTTTAGCCAGATGGATTTGCTGATCTAGCTGCAAGGTATTTAGGTCACAAGCAACCAACAAACAAAAGGAGATTCCCTCCTCCTCCCGTTTCTTTGGTAAGAAACTGGGTCTCTTAAATGCCTTCAGTGACTTCTTTTGTTGTTGGCAGATTGTGTTTCAATCTGATCTCCCCTTTCTCACACTCCTACAGACAGCACCACCCCACCAGCCCTCGTTTGTCAACCTGTCACGTCTGTGACCATGTCAGTGTGCTTTGTCACAATAATCCCAGTGGTCACACCAAGCCTTTGAAGTTAAGGCATACAAATATTTTTGTCCATTTCTCTTAAGGGAGCTGGGATCTTAGTCTGTTGTCCTCGTCTTTGACATGACACTGTCAAGACTGATAGATCCATCAGTTTTAATTGACCCATTCAGTTCATCCTGCTGGTCAGTTCAGGACACTGTACTCCTCGTGCGCTTTGCTTTTGAAAACCAGTAAAACATATTCCAGAGTGGATTGCTGTGAAATGCCTTCATTTCAGCTCTCAAGGGCTTAGACAAACATCTATTTGAGTTTCAGGTCGCATGGGTTTGCATCCCCTTAAATCTCAGCTCCCACCTCAGTTGAATCCCCAACTTCAAAGCAGAACTTAGATATTCCTTCCTTTCATGTCCAAACTTGGCATTTCCTATCGTTTTGACAAAAGAAAGAAAAATAAAAACACACTTAGAAGAAAAAGCCTGCTGGAGCTCACTGCTGCTGAGCCTGCACTCCAGTGATGTAAATTAGATGGCAGGAGATATGACAGGGTGATAAAGCAAGCTTGAACTATGTGCTCTTCGTGTAACTGGGCACCCCTTGGATCTGGGCCTTCTGCAGAGCTCCACTGGAAAAACCCCTTCACCTGATTTTAAAAAGAAAAAATCAGCTTTGCTTGTCTTTTGACCCTTTTGCCAGGCAGTGAGGTCCCAGCCTTCTTTGCTACCTCACTCCACGTTGAACTCCTGCCAGCCCGCTGAGTTCCCAGCATCTCACTCCCCGCTGGTCTGTCTCTCTCTCCCTGCAACTGAAGCATAACGTGGAGGCTGAAAAGATCCCCAGCTTTCCAAGTGAACATGTCAGTGTGCAAAACTCCTGTCAGCTTCCCTTTTTTTTCAGGAGACAGTTGCAGCAAGACTTCAAGGCCCCTCTTTGCTCTGTTGACTGCGCTGAGTCAATCAAACGTTTGGCGTAGAAGCCTTGAGAAGTCCCATTTTGTGGGAATTTCCAACAGCACATTTCTCCAAGTGCAAGGCTTTTTGGCTTAATGAACTGGTAGAAAATAGGCCAAGGGTTTCAAAAAAATCACCTGCAGCAAAGCCCCATCGCTGCAAGGAAGAGGGATAAATTCATCCCTAGTGTCTGTCTACTGCATTTCACTGATGGATTTTTCCTCACCCTCTGACCCTGCCAGAACAACACTGGGGATCAGCCTGGCCCCGTGCTTTGAAATGACTCGTGAATGAGCCAGTCCCCCTCCATGTAAATGAGACTTGGCAGGTCTGCACTAAGTGCTCTAAGATTTTTGAGCCTGGAGGGAGTGCAGGGCTCGAGGGAGCGCTAATGGGGTGTAATCTGGCTTTCCACTGGTGTGCTGTCAGGACCGAGTCTAGCCCAGGCCTTGCGCTGGCTGCTGCTCAGTGGCCTGGACGGAATGAGCTGTTGGTCTGATTCCTGCTGCTGATGAGTGGCTGTCCAAAGCACAAGACCACCCCGTGCTGATTGGCATTGCTGTAGGGAGCAGGGGTAGCAGGGATTGAGCAGCATGGGACGTTAACCCCATTCCTTTCAGGAGATGCTCTGTCCCCGCCATTTAGTGCAGGGCACTGTTCACACAACTGTGATCAGATCTAAAACCTCCTGTGGCTTCAGCAGGTTTGGATTGTACCCTCTGTGGCACAAGCTCACTCTGCCCTGTTGAGCCCCTGTCTGCTTGCTTTGAGTTTGTTTTTCCTCTCTCCTGGCTCCAGGGATGCCAGGCTTTGGTTTTACATCATTTTTTCTTTTCCAGCCACTGCTGGCTTGGCCTGCTGGCCAGGACCACAAGAGCATCCAGCTGCATTGCCTTCACTCAGCTTTTTCACTCGGTGCCGAGCCAAATAGGTAGCGCCAGAGCGTGTCCTAATTTGCAGCCTGTAACTGGCCTACAAATACAGGAAAACCAGTGCCTCATGGAACAGGAGAGCAGGATCTGTCTGTGCAGACTCAGGGTTTGGACCTTTCTTAGATAGATCCCTGCAAGGATCCAGGATGTTGGGTTGGGCAGATACTGGGTTTGATCAGTATGGCTGCTCCTGGAGTTATATAAGGCATATATAGCTTTACATGTGTGTAGGGTCATACGCAATGTATATACCTGCAGGAGATAAATCACCAGGACAGTAGCGGTCTGAAGAGTTTTTACCTCCAAAGATCTGGCATTGCAACAAGACAGCTATTCATGCTCAGGCTCCTTAATCAAGACTTCAGTAGCAGGAAATCTTGTTAGATAAAAGCAGTGACTTTCCTCTTCACCCTGAACTAATCTTCCAGAGCTATTTAGAGAACATGTTTCACAGACCTTGTTTTTGACCAGAAACATCAGCTCCAAGAAGCTAAAACAGTGCTGCTATACTTCTCTTGGGGCTGATTTTAGGGAGGAGCTGCTGGAAATGAGAAGTGTCCAACTGGTTGTAGCATTAATTTAAGAGGGTCAGTACTGGTTGCCCGATCTGCTCTGACATCTTGGCAGGTAGTTCAGCCTCTACACTCGAATGAATGCACATGTCCTGTCCTTGGGGTTGTTGTGGAAATAAGCTTGTGAGGCATTTGAGTACCTCTGAATGGTCATGATGGAGCCTATAAGTACCCAAGAATATTAACTGATGATAATACTTCTGAGGGTGTTTTCAGGATGAGGCTCTCCCAGTGCTGTCTTCATTTGAAGTATTAAATTAATCTTGAAAATACAGCATGCAACAGGGAGACATTTTCCTTCCTTTATTGTTTCACTGATGTGTAAACAGAGGCAGGGCATTGCTAAGAACTTAACCTTAAGTGCCTTGCCCAAAGCCCCACAGCAAATCAGTAACAGAGCCAAAAGTGAAGCTCAGTGTGGTGAGTATTCAGCCATCAGTTCAGCCTTAATTCTTGCTAAAATGATTTCTGCTTCCCGAGGACATAAAATAACACTGAAAATGCCATCATGGCAAGCGTTCTTTGTACTCCCATCTCAAGTTCGTTCCAGTGGGAACAGATCACACCCTGGTATGTGGACATAAATCAGATTCTGATTTGTGAGCTCTGTAATGATATGCCCATCACCTGAACTGTATGTGTAGGGCTGAGATTCTCTTCTAGCCTTGAGGAAGCGCAGAGGTGCATGTTCCAGTGAACTGGGGCTTCACCATCCTGTTGAACAAAAGTCTTTGTGTGGCTGGAGAGCCTCAGCACAATGTCCCAACAACTTTCTGGGTTCTGGGAAGTAGAAATTGCAGCTCAGTGGCCCTGTGAGGACACGCTAATTGAAGCTCAGCAATACACAGGACTTGTGAGATTTTGGCAGTGGGCTGAGATCCAAGATCCCTCCATCCATGACTGAGGACCTCACAAGAGGGTCAGTTAGCAAGAAGGAGATTTCCAGGTCAGAAAAGAAATAGCAGTCACTTTGTGTGTCATGTTACAGCCAGCAAACTTCTTCCTGGTTGTCAGTTCCCCCCTTGTTAGCACGGCTTGTTACCTGGAGCAAATTCAACAACCAATACCTAAAACAGAGCTCAGAGTATGGGCATTAGTTCAGAAGAGGCACAAGGAAATTTTCCCTGTGGACAGGTTATTCCATGATGGCTTCAGGAAAAGTTTCCTCTTATTTTTTCATGAAGTTCTTGTAGATGACCCCAGTCAGAAATGAGATAGAGGACTAGAGAGGTTTTGAGATGTGGCAGTTGCTATTTTAAGGTAATCCTAAGGCTGGGCTGGGGACTGAAAAATTCTTGCAGCCACCTTAGACACCCTCATATGTCAGGTTCATCTTCATGGTAGTGCTAGGGCTGTAACTGAAGGGCCATCCCCAGCAGCTTTGATCAGTGTTCTTGATCCTCTTGGACTGGAGATAGATGGTGAGCCTCTAATGGTGAGGTTTGTCTTGCAAAGGCAAGGCAGCCACTAGGACTGAGTGAGGCTGGTCTTGCAAGCAGCCACTGCGCTCCTTTCACTGCTCAGTGCTGTTAATCCCCTTGCCCTGAATGGTTTCTGCCTTTGCTGGCTCTGTGGACACAACCACATCTGACCTCACTGCTCAACAAAGAGAAAATTCTGGGGTTATCTCACCTAAGCTGGACATCTTGTTGGCTCAGATCCTTCTATAACTAATAGAGAGAGGACATCTTAGGAAGTCAGCTTATTTCCTCCTAAGATAGGTCTGCGCAGTATGCGTGTTTACTTTCCCCTGGAGGTGCCTAGATCATTGACATTTGATAGTGTACAGTGGGTGGCTCCTTGTCCTAGTGTGGCCAGTTACTGAGCTGCAGCTGGCTGCTTCTTACTGGAGTGATGTTAATGCTCTGGAGAAGACCATCACAGTAGGAGGATTGCGTGCAGCCTGTTAGTCTGCACCATAACCTGAGCATGTTTTCTTGCCAGTATTTTCTTCCAGCTTCTCAGGACAGCCTGTTTAAGCCATGCCCTTACTCTGTCTTGCTCCAAAACTCATTGCAGAGGGCTTCCTTTAGATGCTAGAGATGGTCTTCAGCCTTTGGGCTTCACAGTTTATTATGTTGGCCTTTCTGAATGTTTCTTATTGTATGTGGTAACTCAGTGACTCCATACAATAGTTTGTTTAAGAGGGAAAAATGTCCATGGCACAATAGAGAAAATAGCAAACAACAGGAAGCGATGCCAGAATTGCACCCACTTAAGAATGTAAAAAGTGCAGCAGTGAATACGGTGCCAGATCGCTTCTATTCTTGTAAAGTCATCCACTTTTGCTGGGGAGGCCTGTTTCCTGCCACAGCAAAAGGACCTTTTCCTTCTGTGAGCTTCAAAGAAGCACTAGATCGTTGCTAACTCCTGTGTCCGTGTGCAGTCCAAGATTCATGCTGCGAGGAGCCTGAGTGAGATTGCGATTGACCTGACCGAAACTGGAACGCTCAAGACCTCAAAGCTGGCCAACATGGGGAGTAAAGGAAAAATTATCAGCGGCAGCAGCGGGAGTCTTCTGTCATCAGGTAGGTCCTTTATCCTGTAACTGGAGAGGTTGTGATGGGAAGGTCTATGGACATGGTATAATGGGGAGCAGCCAGAAGCTGCACTGCAGAAATGAAAGTCACTTCCCTTCAGCCTTTCTGTCTGTTCTGGTGTCAGTCCATCTCTCAGCACATTGCCTCACAAACAGCACAGGCAGGAGCCTCCCCCTCTCCCATTACCGCTGCTCGTTTCCTCTTTAGCCCCAGGATGTCATCTCCAACCTCTCACTTTCCAGCTGAGACACGGTCTCTTGTCACAGTATCTGCCATAGTCACCCCTTGGCACCCAGCTCATCCCTAGGCAGGTGTGTTTGTGAAGGAGCCCCCAGCCAGCAGAGAGGAAGCAGTCAACCAGTGTGGCTCATCAGGGGAACTGAGGTTGGGCATTGGCAATGTCCCTCAGCAGTGTTGAGGCAGGATGGCTTCTTCACAGAGTGCTCATCTGCCTTGCCTCTCTGTTGCTGGAATTTGCCTGGTGTCCCAGGCTCAAAAGCTATTCCCTATCACTCTCCACCATGCTACAGTGAGGACATAGGGGAGTTTTCTTTCTGTGGCTTAGAGCACCTTCCTGTTATGAGGAAGTCATAATCTGTGAGAGCAACCCAAGAGAAGTTGATATGAAGAAGAGCTAGAGCATCACAAGAGAAGGACCAGGAAAGAGGAGTCAGGAACTTGTTTGTATTGCTGTAAAACTCTTCTGTCAGTCTGAACAGGGCTATAAAATGGCACTAAATGCCACTCCTTCCGAAAGCAAGGATTGATAGTTCATGAACAGCTTGAAGCTGCTCGGATGAAAAGCTCTTCATGAGAGCAGAGTTGCTGGTATCACTGTGATTGACAGTTCCAGTCTATTAAATGCCATCTGTAAAGCATCACATCAAATTGCCAAAACTGATTTTGTTGATCTGTGTAACACCATAGAATAACTTTCCCATGCTTGACAAGGAAGGAGTCCCATCTAAGAACACTCTTTGAAGCTGAACCCACCCTGGTGTAGTAGATCAGCTTTGCATTGCCACATCCTTCGTGTCGTTTCAAAGCCATGCTTTCCTGCATGGAAGGCAGCCAGCAAGGGGTTAAAACGTGCAATGCTTGCAGAGCACCAGAGCAGCCTGCTGTTCAGTTCCTTGCCTTGCCTGCAAACAGAGATGCCTTTCTGCTCCTCAGGTCCTCCTGATGCCTGTACAGTCCGCTGTCTGTGCCTCCCGTTGCTCAGGGAGTTGCAGTAGCTGAGCAGCTCCAGGACTGGTATTGGATTGTTGGAGCTCTTTGTTTGTTTGGCAATTTTTCCAGTTCTCCTGCTGGAAAGCAAATAACATTGAAGTACCCCAAGGAAGTTCTTAAGGTCTTTCCAGGATCTCAGCCTCCTGGGCACCATTCCCAAGTTTGTGACAGCTACTTGGTAGTAATTTTGTTTTCATGTTAATACACTGACGTTTGGCCTTCTTGGAAAAAAACATGGGCAGTTGCTTCAGCTCTCACGCTGGGAGAGCAGTAGCCAGGTGAAAGCCAGAAGAAAACCAGGCCCATAAAAGCTTGTTTAAGGCCAGCACCTATCAGGGTTATGTGGATGGAAATCGCAAACTGGGAGCTGCCCATTCTTTTATTTCTGTGGGGTTTTTTCACCCTGCTCAAATCTCTTCTGCTTGGGCGTGGGATTTGCAGACTCAGCAGAATTGTGCTTGTGACTAGACCCATGCAAGGTTCATTGACCAGGTGAGTCATTTCTTCAGGCCTGGCTAGGTGGATTGGTCTACCTGGATACCTTCCTCCGGCTGTGTGAACCTCAGTTTGAGGAGCTGCTGGTGGGCCAGGCGAGCATGGCTCCTTCCAGGTTTTGTGTTCAGAGCTGCCTTTAGGTCCTACGAGCTATGAGGACAGGGCTCTTCCCAAAATGTTAAGAGCTCTCTTTGCGTGCCCTCCAGCAGCTACAAGTACACTTGTGGAGGGAGGGAAGTGTAGAGAGAGGATGTCTGGTGGAGGAGGACAGGCATGAGGGAGTTGGAAACCCTGGATTCCTTCCACACAGTCACGCAGACCCTCTGCTCCAAGAGCCCTTTCCCTCGAGCCTGGCTGGCAGAGGTGACCCAGCCCTGTCCCACTGGACAGGAGAGGGCATTTGCTGCCTGTCCTGCTGGGCAGTCACCGGCTCTGTCCCAGCCTTTGCATTTCCTCCCATTGTGCTGAAGATTATCAGCGCACAGTCCCAACAATGATGGGTTATCGCAGCACAGCCTGCGCTGCGGAGAATGGGGCTGTATGATTAAGTGGCCACAGTAGATTTCCAGGCTATAAATACCCCAAGTGACTCGCAATCACAAGGGCAGAACTGAATCTCTTTATGTCTCCACTTCCCTACTCTTCTCTGTCCTTTTTTCTTGGAAATTACTTGTAGCTATTTCCTCTCTTCATCTTGCTCCTTCTCACTAAAGGGGCTGTCGGCACCTCGAGGAGCGTGCCGAAGCTGGCGTGTCTCCCCTGGCTTTGCAGCAAGGCTGCAAGGAAGTATTTGTTGTAGCTTCCAGCTGTCGCACTGTCTGGCCAAGATCCTGCTGTGCAGCGCAAGGCAGTCACTGCCCCACATCACAGTCACTCCCACGCATCACAAGTCTTAAGGCACAGCAGTGGGGAAATGGAGTCTTACACAGGGACAGTGACTTCCCATGGTCACAGCAATTCAGGGCCAAAGCCTAAGCTCCTCTGTGTTTGCCAAGCCCTTGGTCTCAGTCTGCATCTACTGCAAAGCTGGAAGTTTGATTCCCAAGTGCGTTTCTGACAAGCTCAGTCTTTTAACTTGTGACCTTATTTGGGCTCTGAAGGGGGCTCCCAAAACAGTGGACTGCTGGGATTTAGATCATGGATCTTCCTCCTCAGGATCTCTGGGCCATCTCTGGACATCTGGGATGAGATTTGCCCAGGAATAAAAGCTCTGCTTTCACACTGGCATGAAATCTAATCAAAGCCAGCAGAGATAATTATCAGAGTGAAATCAGGTTAGGTCTAAGGTAGTTTTTTTCTTCAGAGCAGTCTGTGACCTAAGAGCTCTGCTGATTTCCTAGCTAGAGAGGAGTCCCATTATTGCTGGGTTATCATTGGACTGAACCCCAGACTGCCTTCTTCATCTCAGCTGGCAGAGGAGACACCACAGAGCAGCACCTCTGCTTTAGCTCTCCAGATGTGTTCAAGGAGTCTCTGTCCCTCTGAGCCCCCATTCCTTCATCAGCAGTGGAGGTTCCCTGTGCAGGGGCCTGTTTGCATTGGAAATTGCCACAACAGAGCCCAGCCAACCAGTTCCCCGTCCCCCACCGCTCCGTACAGCAGGGCCAGATCCCAGCTGGACCAGCCCAGCGGGTGTCAGAGCAGATGAACAGCACCCACATGGCCTCCAGCATGGCCCACGAGTGCACAGGATATCTGAGCACATCCTGTGCAGAGCAGCTCCAGCTGGGCTCCCGCGCGCGGCAGAGGATATCCTACTTGTCTGGCAGAGACAAGAGATCGCGGCCATCTGAGGTTGCTGGCTGTTGTGAGCTGACATCCTGGTGTGGTGAGTCAGCCTGGGCTCTGGCGTGGAGCAAGCGTGAGGGGACCTCCCCTCCCTGCTCAGGAGACAGCCCTCCATGGGGACCTTGACCAAAAATGCCAGCAAGCTGGAACCAGCGGACGGATGTAGGGTGAAAAGTTCACCGTATTTAGATGTGTTTTTCCTGGAGCAGGAGACTCACAAAATGAGAAAAAGAAGAGTTGTCTGGATGCTCTTGCCTCACCGCTGCACAGCCACCTTGTTGCATCTCCTCTCCCCTCACAGCTGCTGTCACCTTGGCAACCTTGGCTCTCTCTGCTCTTCAGCATCCCATCTATCCTCCCTGCTTGTTTGATCCCTTTTCCAAGCCGGCTCCACTCTCCTACAAGAGGTGGAGGAAGTGGGGACAAAGAGCGAGTCACTGGCAGGGCTTTCCTCTTCAAAACAATGGCTCATGTTGCTGGCCTTACCTCTTTGACAAGCTTTAAAGTGAAGCTTGTCTTAGAGCTGACACACCTGGTAGCCAGGAGGCCCTGCAGATCTGCACAGACACAGCAAATCACCTTGGTCTGATCCTTTGGGGGTGGAATTCACTTGCATTGTATCCCCATCACCAAGACAGTCCTGATCTCACCAGTATTGGAGGGATCAGAAACCAGCCTATTAGCAGTGGTGAAGCTCAGCCATGAATTCTGTTGAAGAATTGAGTTGGGCAGGGAGGACAACATTCTCCCCCATTACACAGCTAACGTTCTCCTGAATGTCACTAGATGGGGAAATCATCCAGAGAGGCCAAGCGTGAAGAAGACAAGTAGAGTATCCACACACTAATAGGATATTAAATGGGTGTGCAGGTCACCAAGACCTGGCTTCCATCCTGTATGCTAAGGAGGAAAAGGCATGTACAGTTGCCTTGGCTTTGAAACTCAACCAGCAGCATCAGCTATAAAACCAGCCCCAATTCAGCAGGTTCCTGGTGCCCAGCAAGTAGAGGGCCCTGTGCTTGCTACCCAGTGTGTTTTCACAACCCTTTTTCTTTTGGGGACAGGAAATGAATCAGCAGAAGTGTGTGTTGAAGGGCAGAGTTTGGCAGATCTTTGCACAACAGATGGGAAGGAGGCTGTATAAAAGTTTTCACAGGAAGGTTCAAAATCTATACAGGGAAATTATGTATTTCAACAATATCTCTACTTCATTAGGAATTAGCCCTAATTGTGGGGGATAAAATACCTGAGAAAGCCTCCCAGTCAACCATTTCTGTTGCAGCAGGAGTCTCCTATTAGGACTGATCTTTCAAGACTGATTTTTCTCTGTTGATGATCCCCTTTGGAAGGCACTAGGCAGCCATGACTCAGTGAGCATCATTTTTAATAAGGCTGATTTAAGGTAGTGTCTGCTTGATTGGTTTGATTTGTGCTGGTCTTTGATTGTTTCTGTGGTTGTTTTTATGGTCTTTTGATTTGTTCTGACATTTTTGGGTCATTTGCCCCTGGGTTTAGAAGCAGGTCTGTGGTCACAGCCTTGCTCAGGACTGGATTAATACATATTTATAAATAAAGAGCCACTAATGGAAGCTATAGGCACCCAGCAATACAAAGCACTGTTCCCTGCCCCATCACAAGCCTCTCACATGGCTGTGGTTGGCTTGACTGACTGGGTTTCCATTTGCTTTTCACCTGTGAGAGCAAGCAGAGAATCCAACCCATAAAAATCAAATAACACACCCCCAAATAGTTCAGCTTTTAAATAGATAGATAAATAGATAAATAAATACATTTTTTTTAAAATCCCAAACATCTATAACAGACCAGTTTCTGAAGGACAAACTTCAGGAAGGTCTGAAGAACTAAGTCCTGCATTATGCCCAAGGGATCATCCGAGTCACAGAATCACAGAATGTTAGGGGTTGGAAGGGACCTCTGAAGATTGAGTCAAACCCCCCTGCCAGAGCAGGACAAGTCAGATACGATCAAGCTAAAAAAGTTCAGCATCACAAGCCATGAGCTGAGTGCTCTGTCCCCTGGCCTTTGAAGGCTTGCTACACTAGAAGAGTTTGTGATACAAAGACACACCTGGAAAAGGTTAATTTGAGCTGGTTCATTAGTTCCAAGAAGTGATTGGCTTTGGTTTCAGCAATAATCCCATTGCTTAATTCAGAACATGCCGATACATTTCCAGATCTCCCCCAGTTCCTTTGCTTTGTGGGGGGGTTGAAGAAGGTGTCAAAATGTGGATGCTCTCAGCGGACACTGCCACTGACTGCATCAGGGTTGAGACCAGCACGGTTCTCAGACAGGGTAAGCACAGCTGGAGCAGATGCCATGAACTGTCTGTGCTTGGTTTGGGCCCGTACCAGCTCAGCCAGCAGCCATTCGTTTCCTTCTTGTCAGCACACCCAAAATCAGCACAGGCATCTGGCCAGGGTTTTGACTATTCAGATGCTTTTAAATGTTTCAGCATCTATGTAGCTGCTGTGACAACCCACCGGGCAAAAATGAATAGCTTTTAAAAATAAATCTGAGGCTGGTGTGGAGGTAGGGAGCAGAGAAAGGAAGGAAAGGGGAAGAGCAGTTGAAAGGAAAACGTAGGTCATTAAAGTTGTCATAAAAATAAAAAAAAAGGAAGAGGTTGAAACATCTGCTGGAATCATGAGCAACTTTTTACTGGGACTCAGCAGTTTGTTGGCAGGTTTTGGTCATAACTGCTCACCAGGGTTACTGTTAAGAATTACTAAATGCTAGAGAGGGCTTTCCCTGCCAGAGCAAATACAAGGCTCCTCTAGAAGATCCCATCAAGTTCTTGCAGCACAGATGTGTTGGCAGAATTGAGTTTTGTTGCTCTGTGAGGGCAAACCCAAATGAAATGAGGATGACTGCAACTGAACAAACATCTTGCCATGAGGCTGTCCTTCTTTGTCTGTTGATGCTCAACCTGGCTGTCCTTTAGAGAGCCCTTTTTCTTCCTCCCCTGCTCCAGGACAGCCCAATAAGGAGTGTAACAAAGCAGGGTGGTGTTTCACAGAGTAAGTGCCAGCTCTCTTCCTGTTTGAAGACTGCAAAAACCAGCGGTGAAAAAGATGTGTGAGATTGATTCTTTGCTTCCCCTGGGCCAGTGCAGAACTCCTTCATGGCATTGTTTGTCTCAAGCATCTTCCAGTTTAGCTTTAACAGACTGCTGGAACAGTAGCAATGAAGGATGAAGCTGAAAGCACAAATTTCACTCTGTTTTGCTGCCAAAACAGAGTTGTTCCCAAGTTCCTTCCAGAGCTCTGTGAAATGGCAGTAATGTTTCAACCTCCTTGGGCTGAGTGGCCAAGCTGCAAATGTACCTAGAAGCCCCCTCTCATGCCCATCCCACAGGTACACAGAAAATTCCATGTAGCAACCTGTTGTATCTGACTCCTGCAGATAGCAGAGATCTGCTTTCTCTGTGCCAGTGCTCTAGAGGGGCAGGGGACCCCCCCAGAGTCACCCTAGGACAGCGAGTGATGAGACCACAGAGGAACCACTGAAAACTAAGAGGAACCCTTTTGAAAACATCACCAAGTCAAGAGCTTCTCTGCATGCATAAGCCTACAGTACCCCACAAGAAGTCCCTACAAAGCACTGGCCACAATCCATCTCTTTAAACATAGATGTCTGGTGCCATTTTAGGGAGTTAAGAGTATCCCACTGCCAGTTCAGAAGAGAATGGCTCTCACAGGTCCCGTATCATATCTGCCATCCCATGAAAGATATCTCAGATCTCCTAGACACTTTTGTTGAGGCAATAGCAGCCCCTTGGCCACAGCAGCCCCATCTGTTCAGCCCAGCTCAAGGCCCACTATGGAGTTTGTTAGAAAGGGACCAGATGTAGACCTCGACTGAGCTTCAGAGCTGTGTGTGGGCAGAGCTTTAGAGTGTGTGAAGCTGTAGCTCTCAGTGTGGACAGACATGGGACACTATTGCTGAATCCACCCCAGATACCACAACTCCGCTTTCCATAAGCCTAAGGTGGATGCTTTGAACTCCAGTTGTAGCTGAGCAACAGCCAGTAATATGAGTGAAAAGCACATAGAGATGGCGTTTACCCTTTCGTGACCTCGCTTTTCGTCTCACAGTATGGCCATAACCTTTGTGTCCTTACTCTGTGATGAAAGGATACACTTGGCTTATGGGAACAAGGTGATTGGAGCAGAGTAATGACTTCACTATAAGCTCATCCCTCAGCCCAGAGGTGTATTAAAGAGGGCAAGTGCTAAGCACATCCTGAAGAATCAGCTGCTCAAGTTGGGGACCCAAAAATGGATGCAACCAACATAGCCCTTTCTTTGAGAGCTAGATCTTGGATAGCAATTGATGCACCATCCCAAACCAAACTAAAATCAGGAACCCCATCAATGAATTCCCCTAAAGAGCTGAAATTACAAGTGCTGTCATGACATCTGAGCAACTTCATGAGTCTGACTTCATGCATGGATTTACTTCAGTGGAAGCTGATGGGTAATTGCCATTAGAAAAGTCAAGCCATTTGGACATCCATTTTAAATAGCTTGACCTGTATCTTCATAAAAAGCATCTACTGTCCCAGAAGGACCTGTGGGTCATTGTTGTTTTGGTGTGCTTTACAGGAGTCTCACAAGGTAATTTTGTTCCATTACATTTTTTCATAGACCAGGCACTGGAAGTCGATTGAATTGTTTGCTACTAGGAGAATTGCAGTTCGTAAGAAGTAGGCTGTATTGTTACATGCTTTCTCCTAGGCTTAATTTCACCAAAATTCATCTCCAGGGCTTCATAAACTGTACCATTAATTGCCATTGGGAACTTTCATAGGAATCCTATGTCTTTTGGGTTTTTTTTCTGGGATCTTTACGTGAATAATTTTGTCGCATTTATTTTTCTGGATAACATTTACAAATGTGTGCCCCACTGTCCAAGCTCTGCCTGTTAGCTTAAACATTAAGAATTTACCGTCAACAAACACGACTGGGTAACACCTGCTTCATGTCATAGTCTGATTTCTTTTTGGAAGGACTTCATCCAGGCTTTGGTAAAATTACAAGTGCTCCAGATGTGTGTTCTGCTGTCAGCTGGCTTAGTGAAATCATTGTTTATTGATAGGTTCCCAAGAGTCAGATAGCTCCCAGTCTGCCAAGAAAGACATGCTGGCTGCACTGAAATCCAGGCAGGAAGCTTTGGAAGAGACGCTGCGCCAACGCTTGGAAGAGCTAAAGAAACTGTGTCTTCGAGAAGCGGTAGGCAATGGACGCTTTATAACCTGTCGTGCTTTGTTGCTTGCATTGTTCTAGCGTGCTCGTTGTTGGGAGGTGGTGTGGAGTCAACAACAGAGATGCCTTCCGTACTCACCTCTTACAAAGCCCAGCATACAAAGGCCTGAGGGAGGGTGCAGCTGTTTCAGCTCCAGGTTGCAATGTCACAGGACATTTCTCCCCCAGAGCAGGGGACTCCGTGTCAGCTGGGTACCCAGTTGGCTTGGGACTAGGAGGGTGCTCAGCATCCACGTCTGCTGTTTGAAATTGTGTTTCAAATGCACTCAGCGGTCTTCTTACTGACTTTGGTGGGAATATGCAGCTACCTAAATGGCATAGGAAGGCTGTCCTGTGTACTGGTAATCGCTTCTCAAATGCTTTTGACTTTGTTAGCACAAAAACCCGCCCTGGGCTGATAACTCTTTCTTCTTGGAGCAGGGCTGACCGTATGCGCTTTTCTTCTCCCAGCACATTCTTACGTAGAGCACACAAGGTCTCATCTGCTCCATGTACACTCCTTTCATCCAACAACCTCTGGCACTGCTGGAGAGGAATGGTGACGTGGTGGCAGACGTTATGAAAAGGAACCACTGTGGTCATGCCAGGACATGCAGGACAGCTCAGGAACTCATCTCATAACCTTCTCACTCACTTGCCAGTTCATTCCTGGAGTACACAGGAGGCCAGTTTAGAGATCAATTTAATGTTGGGGGAAAAAACAGCCCTGCTGCAGCTGTGGAGATTAGCAGCAGTGTACACTTGGGTCATTCAGCAATTCCCCTTTGTTTACCACGCCTGAAAATCTGAATTTAACAATAAATCGTGATGTGTAACACAACAGGAAGCTGGCTGCAGACAGTGGCACCAAGATCTTCCAGTTGTTGCTAAATACTTGACGTGTATCTCACCTTTGACAAACATGGGGGAAATAGGTCATGGATTCAGCCCTCATGGCGCTTTGTTTCAATTAGTTCATAGTTTTAACACCAACAAAAATAAGTTGTGGAAAATAACCTCTCAACACAGAAAATTATCAGAAATCTCTGCTGCCTCAGGTCCCAATTGACTTCAGTAAACAACTTGTGCTGATAAAGGTCGCATGACCAGCTCTAGTCTCCTAAGTCCATGGAGTACAAAGCTGAGACCACCTGCAGGAAGCAGTCATATGTTCTTTGTGGGCTGATGGACAAGGTCTGGAGGGCTCTACTTGTCCTTGAAGGAATTTACCACCCTAAGCTAACACTGCCAGACTGCCAGTGCCTAATGCCTTGCAGCAGCACCCCATGCAGGGGAAGATAGATGTTGCCTGTGCCCCAGCTGCAGGAGCTCACAGCCCAGCACCTTCACTTTAACCCAAGCAGCATCTCTGGTGCAGCCTCGGGCACTTTGCAAGCAACTGGGATGCAGGCAAAAGCTCCTGCTGAGGTGTGGAGCTGGTGGAAAGGAGTGATGTCTCAATGTGTTGCAGCAAAGCTGGCCAGAGCCCATCTGTCAGCACCTTAAGAGCTGGTAGAAAGTGTTCGTGCTTTCTTTAGATGATCCGAGAGGCAGTTGATGGACACTTGCAATCTGACCCCATCTTGCAACCCTATAGCTCATCCATCTGCAGCCTGGAGTTGGAACTATTTCCTCTCAGGCTGCCCTTCGTCCTTTCTGCTTTGCCAAGGGATTGGCCAAAACAGAGGGAGGAGGCCACAAACCAGGAGGTAGAAAAGGGTTAAAAGTAGGGGCATAATCAAATAAGCATGGCCAGAGCCATTCATAACAGTGGCATCAGGTTACTTTGGGCCATCACTACTCCAGTTACTTATTAATTTAGATTACATTTCAGGACTGTGCCTGTGAATACTTTTCAGCTTATGGAGGCAGTAGCCCACACTAATTTTGTTCTGCTCCAATCTTGGGCATTTTTCAGAAGATATTAACTCTTTCCCCACTGCCCTGCTTCACATTAAGTTATAAGGAAAATATCCTCGTTTCCCTCGGGAAAGGACACCAGAATCTGTGTCTTGATGCAGTGCTTGGAGCCACATCTCACTAGAAGGAACACACTTTGGAAGAAAAGCTGAAATAACCCCACAGGGCTGGAGGGGCAACACAGAAGGGGACTACGCTGCAGCAGTGCCTCCCACAAAAGGGGGCTGTGCACGTTGGCACAGAGCGTGCTACAAACCCATCTTGCTGGGAATTACTTAAAGGAAAGATTTGAAAAGGCCTGGTCCTTGTTTCCTAGTGACCTGAAAAGAGTAGAAAAAAAAACCCTTTAGGGAGCCGGGGAGAGGCCAGGGCAGGCAGGGGCCTGAGCTGCACACTCGCATTAAGGTCAGCTGCTGCTCTTTGGGATTCAGATGATTTAGGTTACTCTGCCAGCTGGATCCTCTCAAGGCTGATGCTAAGGAACACAAAAGCCTTTTGTCCTTCATGGGGAGACTTTTGAGTACAAGGGAGTCGGGCTGTGCTTGTAGTGAGGCTCCTGCCTTTTTCTGTAGGCATTTGAATGCCTTCAATTCAGATATGTGTGGCTGTATTGTGTAGTCCAGGGGAAAAAACCCACAGCATTAACATCAGCAGTCAGTGGCACTCACTGCTTCCTGTGTTTCAGATATTCCACAGTTCTGTGGGTTTGCTTCAGATTTTGAACAAATCTTTGCAAATAACCCCATCAGTCTGACAAAGACTCATCTAATGCTGCTCCAAAGCCGCCCGTGACATCACTGGGGTTTGGAAGGGGCTCTGATACATGAAGTGTTATCAGACAGGTAATGAGGTACCAGGCACTGCTTTTAGTGACCATTTTCACTGCATTCCTCTCAGACACATCATGAATCAGGTGGGAATGTTTTTCTGTGCGGGTTGTAACCTGCACAGCTGTTGCCAGTGGGGCTTTCTGACTCAGCATCCTGACCTGCATGACCTGCATCCTGCACAAAGGCTCTCAGATTTGCTCACCCCCCTCTCAGAAGCAGCTCAGCACACGGAAACTTTTCTTTCCTGCTCACCCTGTAGCAAAGATGAAAGCACGTGTGCTGCAGTCTGTTCAGCCTTAAGCCCCAACACCCTAGGGATGTGCACCAACTACAGACCTATCCTGGGCAGGCCACAAAAGTTTGTATTCATACACAGGTTAAAGAAAAGTTCCCCACCCTCAGTGCCAAGTTCTGGGCCGAGTTTGCAGGGCTGGGTGCTCTCCTGTATGTTTATCAGCTGGCTGAACTGGATGCATTGTTAAGGAATGCCTGTCATTTTACAGTCACAGTTGAAGAGCGGTGTTGTGCTTTGCTCTGCTGCAGGATTTCCCAGATGACTAACAGTATTTTCTGCTTACAGGAGCTCACAGGAAAGCTGCCACGAGAATACCCCCTGGATCCTGGGGAGGAGCCGCCTATTGTAAGGAGAAGAATAGGAACTGCCTTTAAACTGGATGAGCAGAAAATCCTGCCTAAGGGAGAGGTGAGATTGTGCCCTTCCCTTCTTCTCTGTGTCCCCACCTCAGGTCTCTCAGATGTCCATGGTGCATCACAACAGAACTATCAGTCCTACAGTCATTTTTGCTTTAAAGGACTGTAGTTGGTCGTGGTGCCTGGGTTTTTTATATATCAGTCAGAACAGGGAAGCAGCAGCAGAGTTGATGGCCTTAGTTCAGACTTGGAGTAAAGGTTAAACCCTCAAAGTTCAGTCCTGGCTTTGTCAGAGGTAACAGAAATAGCTTGGGTCACCAACTGCACCACGATAGTCCCAGTGCTCTGGTGACCAAGTGCAGCGACTTGTGTGAGTAGGGAGCCCATCAGGAGCCCCTTGAGCCACCTGAGCCCTGCTGCTGCCCCGTGTTGTTATGGCAAACAGCCACTGGCTTTCTGCTTCAGTAGCAGTCTGAATTCAGAGCTCCCCTAACTGGGGACAAGAGCATCACAAATATCCATCTTAGCCCCGCAATAGCAAGATGAAAGCTTTCTGCTCCCCAGTCCTCAAACAAAAAAGCCTTCATCCCTACCTATGGGGAGCTGGAATTATGTTTTTCTAAGTTTGCCAGGGAGTGTTTGTTCTCTTCCCTTGCTCCCACAATGTGCTGGGTCAGTGCCCTGAACCATGGCTGTGAAAACAGGCCTGCAGCAGCTGTAAGGCGCGACCGGATCCACAGAAAAGCTATTGTCTGCAGAGACACATTTGTCTCAAGACACTTGTGTATATCCCAGTCTTGAGTTTCCTTTTTATTTTTGTAAGAGAAGAGACTGAAGCTGGTGTGACCGTGTGGTTTAAGGCTCAGTTCAGCCAGGGAATTAACTGTTTGGCGTTTTGTTGGCGTTTTCTTTCTGCTGAAAAAATAAACAGCTGGAGATCTTTAGTTTTGTTCTCAATGAAGCCTGGGAGAGGAATTCCACCAAAGTCAAATACTCATGAACTAGCACATTTAATTAAGCTTTTCAAAGGGAAGCACAACTTAGCTGAGTTACTCCTAACACCCTTGCAGTCTGCTGGCTGCAGTTATAACTTGATCTCCAGCTTTTGGGGCCGGCAGGTGAGGAATCTCCTTACTCCAGTGGCAAGGTTAGGTGAGGAGAGCATGAGCGTAAAGCAGCTCCTCCCCACTGCAGGCACTGTGCCTTTGGCATCAGCAGTCCAAACATGCTGACTCATCTTTCCTCTACCTCCCTTTTCATCTGTCAAACTTCTAAGACTGCTGAAAACCATAAATTTCTCTTATTGAAGAATGATGTTGAGCTGTGTTTATTTAGCTGCCAGTTTGAGAGCATTTAGAGAGGCCAGTGGTGATTTTCATCCACTTTCCAGTAAGTGCGAACACTAGAAACTCAAACCAAAGGTGAAATACTCCCTCAGACACATAAATTCAGGACTGATATTGCCAACTGTGACAAGGAGCCGAAGCAAGGCACTTCCATCCGAAGGCAGGTGATAGCCCTCATTTTCTGAGGCTTTATTTGTAGGGGCCTCACTGGAAGAAAATAGACAATTATGGCCATGAGGAAAAATAAATGTTTTTTCTAAGATACATTGAATGATTTAGAACTGAATCTGTGAAGGCCTGAAATGACTGTTCACGTCAAACTCGCTGTACTTGACTTGCAGGAAGACTTTCAGGGAAGGGTCCTATTGTATTTCTTAATAATCATCCTGGTCCGTAATTCTTAACTCTGGGAAGGATTTTACCAGAAGATGGTGAATCAGGTTCCAGGCCTTAAAACTCCGTGGTATTAAATTCCCTTTTAATAAGTTTGGCACTGATAGAGCTTATAAACTCTTCAAAGCAAAAGGGATCTGTTAAAAAGATGGGGAGTGGGTTCAGTCTTCGGTGAAGCGAGGGGAACGATAATTACAGTTTTAAGGCAATGCTGACTCACCACTGACAGTGAAGGGATTTTTTTGTTTAAGCCAGAAGCCTCAAATAAAAACTTCAGAGAATGACTTGAGTCTGATTAATTCCCGCAGCATCAGCTCTTGCAGCATACGCTGCTGCTAAACAAAGAGAAAGGATTTGCATTTGCGTAACGGGGATCTGGGTGAATATATGGCTGTCGCTGCTTGTCGTCTGAACTCACAACTCTCACCGTTCACTAAAAGTAAAAAAGCTTGCTATTTTTTCCCTAATTTGCAATGTGCCGTGTTCCCCTTTCGAGCAAACTTAACACCAGAAACTCCATTGAGCTGGGGAAGGTAGCTAAATCTGTTGCAGAAAGGCAAGTACCCATGAAGCTCAGAGCTCGGAGTCCCGGTGCAGACCAGGAAGCTCTATATCAGCTTCTGCTTTGGCATAAATTGGTCTGAATCCCTTGACTCTGGAGAATAACTGAAAATCAGTAGGTACCTTCCAGGATGCACCTGGTTGCATGTGAAAACTCAGCTGAGACCTTGCAAGGGCTGATGCTGGAGACACTGGTTGTTTTTAGCATACAGAAAGCTTGCTGTTCCATACTGCTAGCTCTGAAATCACCCTCCTGGCTTGTAACTCAAGGAGACAATTTTCTGCTGCCATCAGTTGCAGCCGCCCATAATTACTCAGCTCATACTCGCCCCCAGATTTTGATGGCCATACACAAGGGATGAATTAGCCCATCTTTGGCTTCTTTACTCCAAGGAGTTTGGTGGGTGCCAAGCAAACCTGTCAAGAAAGTTAAAGCTGTAGCTTCGCATCACTACATAGCACTGATATCAAATAAGGAACTAGGAAACAAGGAGCAGGAGGGAGGCAGGTGTTGCCCATAGAAGGGTGTAAAAAGATGAATGTGTCAGAAGTAGAGCACTGTTCAACTAGGCCCTCCAGCACAGCAGGGTTAGGGCTGGAGCACACATGTCCTCCTTGTGTGGGTCTTCCCATAGCTTCTACCAGCTGTGCTCCCAGGCACTGGTACGAGCAGATAAGGTGAGATAGGTATGCTCAGGGAGGACCTGAGATGAGAGGAGCACCATGATTGTGGATGCTTTGCTGATGGAGAGCCTTGGTTGGAGGCCACTGGCTAAGTTCAGGGGGAGCCTCCCAATAGCTGGGCCGGGAAGGTTTGGTGGTAGCCAGAATCCACTTTCCTTTCCCCAGGAGGCAGAGCTGGAACGCCTGGAAAGGGAGTTTGCCATTCAGTCCCAGATCACGGAGGCTGCCCGGCGCCTGGCGAGCGACCCGAACGTCAGCAAAAAGCTGAAGAAACAGAGGAAAACATCCTACCTGAACGCGCTGAAGAAGCTGCAGGAGATCGAGAACGCCATCAATGAGTATCGCATCAAATCCGGAAAGAAGCCGACCCAGAGAGCCTCTCTGATCATAGATGGTAAGTGGGACTCAGTGCCTGTGGCATCACAGGAGGGTCTCTGGAAGGCAGCGAGCAAAATTCTTGCCTTAAGGCACAGAGTTTTCCCTCCCTCCTCTTCCTTCTCCTGTCTGGAGGACCCGTGGGTGCTGGCGGTCGGGCTGTGCTGTGCCAAAGCAGCGCGCTGTCAGCCGGGCGTCTGGGCTGCGTGCCGCGCGGTCGGGCTGTGCTGGTTGACAGCACAAGAAGCAGTGTCACGCTGTAGATGACAAGCGTGTCAGGAGAGCCGCCTGGGACTCCTTTGTTCACCTCTCAAATCGCCCCGTTCCCGTCTCCTCTGGAGCAGTGCTGTGCAACTGTAATTAACGTTAGCAGGCTGGGCTGAGCTCTCCAGCTGAAAGGCATCTGTAAAATCAGAGTGGTAGCGGTGTCGTTGCTGTGTTCAAATGCTATTTTTTTTTTCTTTTTTTCTTTTTTTTAACAATGTAATTCTCAGGGCACTTTATGGTTTACTGGCTTGTTGATTGGTTTTTCATGAAATCCATTAACTTTCTGCTGTGGTTCTGTCTCCCTTGCTGATTTTGCCCTTTGACTTGCAGAGCTTTTCTCCGTGCCTCTGTAGCAGGAACTGAGATTAGAGCTGCTGTATTTGTGACCTGGGTACCAAGCTGCACCACAGTCAGGGATAACAGGCGGCCGTGAGGACGCGGGATGGGGGAGGCTGCTCAAATGTCTGCACACCGAGGACGTGAAAGCTTCTCCTGCCGCTACAGGGGACGCTCAGAAAGCTATCCCCTGACTTATGCAAAACTGATACCTAGGGTGAGCCTTTAGTTAGCAACAGGATGATCATTTTAAGAAGGTGGAGATCAAACCCAGAGTCCTTAAGGCGTGAGATATAAATCTCACTAATGGCACCAAGCCATTTTGCATCCTCTGGGGATCTCAGCTCTCTGTTGTGACTCAGTCCTAATCCCCATTAATTGAAACAAGTTAGCAGCTCCCTGAAAGGCAGTCTGAGCTCTGCCCTCTGAGACTGAGAGTGGGCCGAGTCTGTTGTTTATAGAAATCTTGCCTCTCAGCAATGTGAGGAGGAAAATGTGGCTGTCTGTTTAAGGCTAAGACTGAGTGGATGAAGTTCAGCACTCAGTCACTGCAGTTCTCAGGACCATCTGACCATCTTTATGTTTTCTCCCCTTCAGAAGGAAACATTGCCAGTGAAGACAGCTCCCTCTCGGACGCCCTTGTTCTCGAAGATGGTACGTTGGCTGCCATATGTTCTAGTAGTCAGGAAGGAAACAGGGAAGGATGTGTGAACTCCTGATTGACACTCAGAAACGGAGGAACCATTATGTGTAATAATCTACTCAAACATCCCGGTAGCAAAAACCACTTGGCTTCTCCTGACTCTATCTTGTAGTCAGACATCAGGCCTGGAGCAGCGAGTATTGCCGTGGTTACTGCTCTGAATTCCTTCAAAAGACAGTTCCAGAATACCCTTTTATTTTCTCCTATGGTTTCGATTGTTCTAATGCGTCACATGCTGTTGCTGATTTCCCAGAATGGGAATGTCAGCCAGTGCATTTCTGAAAGTTGGGTCTTCAGGTTTCTCCTGAACGCAACCAGGGGAAGCAGGGTAAAGAAAGAGTCTCTGGAGGCGTGATGGTGTCCCCCAGAGTTTTGCTGCTCTCAGAGGTATCACACAGCCATCACCTTCTCCCTTCTTCTCTTCACAGAGGATTCTCAGGTCACCAGCACAATATCACCTCTCCAGTCCCCACACAAAGGACTTCCTCCCCGGCCACCCTTGCACAACAGGCCTCCTCCTCCACAGTCTCTGGAAGGCCTCCGCCAAATGCATTATCACCGCAATGACTATGACAAGTCCCCCATCAAACCCAAGATGTGGAGTGAGTCATCCTTGGACGAACCCTATGAGAAGGTCAAGAAACGCTCGTCACACAGTCATTCCAGGTGAGCCAGCTATCTTGAAGCTCCATCACAGAGATACCCTCTGCTTTTAGGAAGGAGGGGTGTGAGCCCTTTCAGAATTTACAAAGCCATCCCTTACCAAAAGGAGACTTGCAGGTGTTTTGGCCAAGAGGCACGTCATAAAAACAGGCTGCAGCCATATGACTGCTGCTTGGTATCTCAGTGTTGTCTCAAAAAAACATTTAGAAAGGAAGGGTAGTGAATCATCTGAGGGCTTTGACGGGGCTTGGCCTTGACCTCCCGCTACTGCAGAAGCACATGCTCTGGGACACAGCTCAGAGCAGCAGCTGACTCAACTCCCACTCATCCCCGCAAGATCACAGGCATACGCCTGAGATCTGGAAAGAGGTTGTGGGAGCCCCTTCCCCAGATTCCTGCCCGGGAACTGAAGCAGGGTGTTTGCTCTGCAGCAGTCACAAGCGGTTCCCCAGCACCGGGAGCTGTGCCGAGGCAGGAGGGAGCAGCTCTCTGCAGAACAGCCCCATCCGCAGCCTCCCCCATTGGAACTCCCAGTCCAGCATGCCGTCGACACCAGATCTACGGGTCCGCAGTCCGCACTACGTCCACTCCACACGGTAAGGCTGCCCGCCTCCGCTCTCACCTCGCTTGACCTGAAATAAATACTCTGCTTTAGCTATCCTCCCTCCGGGATATGAATTAATTCCCAGTTCAGGAAAGGACACAAACCAGTCCTGGTCACTTAAGAGGCTCGTGTGCTGTTGCCAGTAGGTACCTCTCCTAAACTTGAGATCCTGAAGTCACTTGAGATAAAAATGATCCTGCCCCTCATCTGTCCTTCAAAGTAATCAAGCTTTTCTTCTGCTGTGTGCTTTATCTCAGGGACTGCTTATAGGTGCTTACAAACCCCACGCCACTTTTAAAAGGGATGTGGTGCTACTGCTAAATTCTGCAGTAAGTTCCTCCATGGATTCAGCTGGAGATAACATAGAGTTATATGATATATATATCCTGTCTGATACAAAATGTTGGGTACTATTAATTCTCTGTCAGACATAGAATGTTTGCAGGCACATGATCAGAGAGAGCCTGTATAAAGCAACTGAGGACCCATGTGTCAGTGGAATAAACTCAGGGCTGACAGAGGAAAGAGCTGAAGTGTGTGAGGGAAGTAATTCGATGGGCATGGCCCGATTTGACTCCCAATTTTCAGCAGGATATCTACAAACCTTCCAGCTTCGTTGCTGTTTGGCTCTCCTGGCAAACTCCATGGATGCTGCGGGGTGCAGAGCTGAGCAGCAGCTGTGTGCTGTTGGGTATCCTGCCCCGAGGGCTAGTGCTAACATCGTTTAGCTTGGCGTAAATCAAGAGTCACGCCAACACATCTGACTCAGGCAGTGGCAATACAAAGCATTAAGGCCCTGGGTTAAGTTTGTCACAAGTTTCTGGCTGGGAGTACCTTTCAAGAGTGCAATGTTTGTTAAAACTGGGGCTGAGCTGTGTGAGAAAACGAGCCTGGCACAGCGCTTGAGAAGTGGCCTTGGCCGGGTGGGGACATCTGGGTGTTTGAGACAACCATTGCTCAGTCTGTGGCTCATTCATTAGCTGCAGGACTTGGCCTTGGCCGTCTGTCACACGGGTGGGTGACTCGTCGGGGGCGTTCCTCCTCCTTCCACGGATGGCTGAAGCTCTGCAAACAGCCGGGGTGAATCGAGCCTTCTAAACTTGCAGTTTGAGGAGGTTGCCTGAAGGGCTGTCACCCACTGACAGTATTACACTTGCTACCTGCGGCTGGGCCCCAGTAAAACCCAGCTGCTTGACAAAGGTGACTTTTTCAAAGGACAGTGGAGAAATCGCTGCATTCTGGACTAAGTATGGTCTGTCTTGGTGGCTTGCACCTGTGCAGGCCATTCACAAGACACTTGCAAGGGAATCCCACCACTTTTGAAGATTTGCAGAGCTGGAGTGAGGTGAACCTGGTAGCACGGGGACAGTGCTGATTAAAACAGCTCTGTGACTGGGCCACACCAGCAAAGCTGGGGCCTGAGGTCCCCAGGTGTTGCCCTTCAGATTGGGTCCTTCCCAGGGTGTCAAGCTGCAGAGGAATCAGGCTGGGCAAGGGTTTATGTCCCACATGGTGCTGCAGACTGAATGCCACCACTAAGGAGAATGGAGAGGAACAGGAATAGGACCTAAATCACCCCGGACCCTAGAGCAGAGGAGCAGGTTGCTTTGCAGGCAACAGCCCCACGCAGTGCTAGAGGGATCCAGGTTTTCAGTGCCCTCAGATTCCCTTGCCAGTGAGGCTGGCATTGTGTGGAGAAGGTGATGGGGAGTGCTTCATCCTGTTGACTTACCAGCCTGGATTTTTTTTCCTGCTACCTGCAGGTCAGTCGACATCAGCCCAACCAGACTGCACAGCTTAGCTCAGCACTTTAGACACCGGAGCTCCAGTTTGGAGTCACAAGGCAAGCTCCTCGGCTCAGAAAATGAGACAGGGAGCCCCGATTTCTACACCCCAAGGACTCGTAGCAGTAACGGCTCTGACCCCATGGACGACTGCTCCTCCTGCACCAGCCATTCCAGCTCTGAGCACTACTACCCTGCTCAGATGAACCCCAACTACTCCACCCTGGCAGAGGATTCCCCGTCGAAAGCCAGAGAGCGGCAGAGGCAAAGGCACAAATCCGCGGGCAACCTGGTCTCTTCCAATTCAGGGAGTATGCCCAACCTGGCTGCGAGGAACGGGACGGGGCATCACCGTGTCTACCTGCACAGCCAGAGCCAGCCCTCCTCCCAGTACAGGATCAAAGAGTATCCCCTGTACATCGAGGGCAGCTCCACGCCCGTGGTGGTGCGGAGCCTGGAGAACGACCAGGAGGGACACTACAGCGTGAAAGCACAATTCAAAACCTCCAACTCCTACACGGCGGGGGGGATGTTTAAGGAGAACTGGCACGGAGATGAAGTGGATTCCGTCAGGCTCACCCCCTCCCGCTCCCAAATCATAAGGACTCCATCTCTGGGCAGGGAAGGCCACGAGAAAGGCTCGGGTAGGACTGCCGTGTCGGACGAGCTGCGGCTCTGGTACCAGCGGTCCACGGCCTCCCACAAGGAGCACAGCCGCCTCTCGCACACCAGCTCCACTTCCTCGGACAGCAGCTCCCAGTACAGCACATCTTCGCAAAGCACCTTTGTGGCGCACAGCCGGGTCACCAGAATGCCTCAGATGTGTAAAGCAACGTCAGGTGAGAGGCGGGCCCGGGCGGAGGGACGGGAGGGACGGGGGCTTCGTGCAGCACGGCCTCGTGCCGGGCACGACGCCTCGGCTGGAGAGCGGTGACAAACTGTAGCACGTTATCTGGCCTTCCCGTGCCGCTCCCCGGGCCTGCAGGCGTAACACTGGGTAAGCTTTGTCTGAGACTCTCACTGGTGAGAATTTTTTTCCGTGGAAATCATCACTTTGTAATGATGGACTCAAAAAGTCAGGGAGGGACCAAAGCCCCATTGTTGCCACATCTTTCCTCAGAGTGCAGTTGGATTTTGAGTGATGGCACTAGGGACTGAACACAGAGAAACCATCAAGTGGTGGCTCTTGGTAATTGCGAGGGGACCGACGAAGCAATTGAGGTCTCAGCACAGATTAGGAGAACGCATGTCCTTGGTGAAACACCAAAAGCATGAGAAAGGTTAAGTGGGGACCATCCCAGCCCCTCCACCCCCTGCAAAAATGTCTGAACGATGACATCTTTGCGCACCACTGAGACTTGGTTTCCCCATGAAACTCCAGTAGCTCTGCTGATAATACCCTGAAGTTTGTGCAGTACTGTGCCTCTTTCTCGTGCACAGAGCTTGCACTCCTCTGTGCTGTTAATATTCAATGGTGGGAAAACGGCCAAATTAATTAAACTGAGGAAGCTGCTCTCTGTGATGAATCAGTCCAAGGTTAAATATTTACTGACCATCAGTCACTGCTGGACAAGCCAGTTTGGATAGATCAAGGACTTGCTAAAAACCTGAACCCAACCCCACAGGGAGGGAATTGCTGGTTAATCAGTTTGCACTGTGCCTGTTGCCACTCTTCCATCTGCCTCAGCCTTGGTGTGGGAGACACCATTGCCCTTGGCCTCGCTCACCACAGGCCCTTGTGGCCTCCCTGGTCAGACCAGTAACATCATCCACCCCTGCTGGCTGTTGGCCTTCTGACATCCCAGCATAGTGGCCGGTCCATGGTGACCACCACACTGACGCCAGTGGGGCTCTGTACTCCCTGTCATCTCCAGCATGGAGACAGACAGGTGGTTTGACACCAGGCTCCTCATGGGCCACCAACAGCTGCCCAAATTTATGTGTGATGCCACTGCTCAGGAGGCCCAAGTGTTGACCAAGACACAACCACATAGCTGCTGGAACCATCCTGTGTCTCCATGTGAAAATCTGTCTCTCCCTCTTTGATTAATGGACATGTGTGTTCCACCCAGCAACAGAAAATGCTTGAACACAGGCAAGCTTTGCCTTGCTTAGCTTTGGAAACTGTACCAGTTCAGTTAGGTAATCAAGAAGGGAAAATGGTGGGGTTGAGGGGAGAGCACGGAAAAAGCGCTGTCCATCAATCCATTCCCCCACCCAGCTGAGTCTTTAAACCTGACCATGATACTTGGGCAGCACTGTGGTGAGTCTGCTCAGTAATCACAGCTTGTCCTGACCAGTTGGCAGCATAGATGAGTTTTGCGTTCAGAGTCAGTTCCCAGTTACATCTGTGGGAGGATGCTGACCTCAGGGGCTGGCGGCTCCAAGGAGCAGATTAAAATTCGTTTTTCTTTTCAAGTGTCATTCGGCAGCAGCTAAAGGATTTAACAGCACAGAAGGGGATGCCAGGTAGAAACATCCATCATTTCAGCTGATTAGCCCTAACCGATTGGTCTCTTGGACTTCACGCTGTCCTTCAAAGAGGATCAAACTTCCAGGCATAGGTTAAATTTGGAGGGTCAGCACAGTATGGACTTGAGGGGAAGGAAAGATTGGTCAGGTGGATTTCTTAGCTGTGCCCTCCCTGGGGAAACTCCTCCAAGAACCACTGCCAATGGTACATTTTTAGTCCAGCTTGTTTCTGTCTTCATGGAAGATAAGCCTTCCTCTGGTCGTGTAGTAGTAGTGTCATCAAAGCCAAAGCTGCTCTTTAAAAATGCACGGTGAAAGGTAGTTGTGGCTTTTGAAATCTTCAGAGCTATCTCTTCCTTTGCATATGAAGCAGTGTACTTGTCCAGACTCCCATCGCTGCCAGCTCTGGCTCCTGGGGACAAGGAGCATCTCCTACCACCCCTGGAAGCAGGAGGCTGAGCCTGACAGACTGAGCTCCTCCAGTTCAGGTCCGATGGAGATGCGCAGCCAGCCCTGCCAGTCCAGGCAGAAGCAAAACCCATTAGCTTTCATGCTGGGAGAAGGGTGGTGTTTCCCAGACAGGCTGTGGAGGGTCTAGGTGGTTGTGTCCAGCTGGAGGCCAGGCTGAAACAAAGGATTCCTGCAGAGCTGAGGACGGATCCAGCCCGTGCCACGCAGCAGTGTCAGCAGTGGGCTGGCTGCTCCTGTGCCACGTTTGGTCACAGCCATCCAGGAACAGGACGAGGTCTGACTCTCAGGCTGTGTTTACTCACAGCTGGACACATTTCTGCTGGTGTGACCAGCTGGTGCTTCTGAGCCACCCTGACCCTTGTGCCCTCATGTAAGCGGTGATTTTTCTCCCCCCTTGGGTTGTTTTTCAGCTGCCTTACCTCACAGCCAGAGGAGTTCAACGCCGTCGAGTGAATTGGCAGCCACGCCACCGGGCAGTCCCCACCACATTCTCGCATGGCAGACTGGGTGAGTGTCTGTGGGATCATGCTGGAGGATTCACCACTCTCCACGTCCGCAAGAAAAACCTCCCTGCACACGAGCAAAGGGAGAGCACAGTTGTGGGGCACATCTTCCAGGTGCTCCAGAGCCTGCATCCACACAGAGCCTTTCCAGCCTCCCCCCCGTGCTTTCGTAGCAGCGGAGCTCTAGCTGAGGCTGACCAAGGCGTGTCAGTGCCATCCTCACCCAGCAGCACTGCTCCGGGCAGTGCATCAATCAACCATCAGCCTGGCTCTCTAGACCAAGGAGATCTTTGTTGGAAAGACAAGGTTAGGTGCCTGCCCTATTTGTGCATGCAGCACCCACATTTTTCTGCTGGTTTTTCCCCAGCAGTGTGTCTAATGACTATTAAGAGCATCTTTTTTCAGCTACCACTAACTTAAGGTGCTTCACCAAAGCGTGAGTCAGTCATTACGTGCAGGTAGTAAATATAGTGATTGGGTTCTTTGGCACCATTTTGTGTGGCAGGGAGTTCCAGGAGTAAACAGAAAGCCTTTTTCAAGCTCCCATGGGTATTCTCGAGCAATCTCCTGTAACGTGTCCTGCCACATGAAATAAAGATCACTTCCAGATCCAGTCTAACTCAGCAGACCACAGGTTTTTTTTTGCACCTAAAATGAGTTTGGCGAGATCAGCTAGACAGTTTCAGACTACAGTCCCCAAAATAATGTAGGCCCCAGAGCAGGAAAAGAGGTATGATTCCCTGAGTTGTGAATTGGGACTGGTAACTTTGCAAACACCGCACTGTTCAGCCACTGGAAAAATCTCATGCTCTTTAATTTCTTCCGGCCACTTATGACCAAGTTTGACCTCTGGTTTTAATCCAGTGCTGCTTGTGACTACACTTTAAAACAGGGATGAGGAGAACCATAACCACAAGCCCCTTAGGCCTACTTTGGATATTAAATTCACATATTTGACATCCAGCCTCACATGGTCTTTGCATGTGCTTCCAGCTCCATTTCACAACAAGCCAAGGGATCGCAAGATGGGCAAAATGGCAGCTGCCTTTGCTGCACATGGAAATTCCCACAGTTAAGGGGTTGAGTCTGGACTCGAATCTCAGTCTCCATCCCAATCCTAATCGCTTTAAATATCATCGCGACGATCAGAAGTACTGAGCAGCCAGATGAGAAATCTGTTTGGAAAAGCCCAACTTGAATTCTCCCATTCAGGAAAACTCCTGCAGCCTGTCTCTCATAGCAAAACTGCATGAAGCCAAACTCTCAACTGGTAACAGTGAGGTTATCTAGACTTACAGCTTATGCCCTCCACCAACGACCACTGCAAAAAGAATGGCAGACACATTAGCACTTACTTCATGCCCGAGCGTAACACCCAAGGTGTGTGTGTAAATACAGCAGGAGCAGAAGTTTGCCACGACACAAATCCCTCACCGCAGAAGCAGGCACGACTCAAAAAGGTTGACAGTTCTCCCCAACATGTTTTTGTGTCACTAACTTTTTCTAAAGACGATTCATCATTTTGATTCCCCACTGGATTAATAAGCTCGTAACAATGTCTGTGTCACTTCTTTTCTTTAACATTTCCTCTCTCCTCTTTCCTCCTTTTTTGCTCTCCTTTGTTCAGAGAAGCAACAGACAACTCACCCACTATGGATGAGTCTCAGTCTCCAACCCACCAAAGTACTGATGAATAGAGGTATAGTAAGGGAACGTTTTGTTCTTTCATCCTTCTGCCTTACAGCCCCCGAACGCACCGCGAGTAACCGGCATCCTGCTGTCCCATGGGAGCAGCCCTTTTAATTGGTTTTTTTGGCAACAAGGCTTCTTCCTTCAGCTCTTGGAAGAACAACTTGAAAGCATCTTGAAGCCCTCTCTGTGCTTTCTTGGCGAGTTTGTGGCTGTGAGGCTTTCCCCTGTGGAAGCGGCCCTTGGGCCAGCCCTCCCCGCCTGCCCGCTGAGGTTGGATGGGCACGGAGAGCAGGCGGCAGCCACAGAGCTGTGCCTGGGCACCTTGGCAAGCAGTGTGGGCAAAGTGCTGCGGGGAGAACTGGGGAGAACGGGGGCCTGGGAGGACTGGGCCGAGCTGCTGGCAGCGCTGCAGCCGTGGCACCGAGCAGCCCTCTCTGCCCCTTCCCCGCCGCAGAGCAGAGCTGGGAAGCAGAGCCCGCTGGCAGCAGCGAGGCTTCGTGGAACGAGGAGCAGCCCTGGCCCCGTTCCTGTGGGAAGGCAGAGGGGGAGGGGTGGAGGGAATAAAAAACCCCCTCAGAGTATTTCTATTTTAATTAAACTGCCGTCGCTGTCTGACACTCTCATTTGAATCTACAACCATTCACAGCTGGCATCTGTCAAGGATTTCAAGCCCAGCTTTCTAGAGATAACCCATAAACCTCTGTACTCCAGCACAGAGCTGGGGAAAAAAAAAACCAATCTCTTTAACATGCAGATGGTGATGCCCTTGCTCAGGTTCCTCCCAGACACCAGTTCCAGGTAGAAAACAGGACTGAGGAAGCAGGAACTGCCAGACTGCATCAGAAGTGAGATCAGTCCTGCAAGGCAGGGAGGGAGCTGAGGAAGGGGTGAGAATCCCACAGTAAACAGAAAGAAAATGTAACTCCCACTTTCGGCCTGAGAACAATCTCTAGTTTGGAAGTTGGTTCAAGTCAAAGTGTGAGGGAGAGACGTCAGTTCTGAATATTATTATGCAGATCAAGCAGACACTTTTCAAAATATCAACAAGATTTTGACCTCAGTGGTCTCCTCTGGCAAAGAGCTCCGCAGACTAAGCCTGGAGCCAACTCTGATTGGAGCTGTAAGAGAAATAGCACAGAAAATTCCCATGAAGTGTCTGATCTGCTGCATGCAAGCAAACAGAAAGCTATGCAGCAGAAGCAGCAGTAGCTTGTCAAGATGAGGACTAGGCTACCTATGACAAAACACGGTCCTTTCCACATTGGACCTGGCTCCCTCTCACCAGTTGTCTCCTAGCTCCTCCCTGAAAAGCCACCTATCTCTGGGATGGCTGAGTGATGCACAAGCCTCTGCCCAGAGCAGAAGTGCTGCAGGAAAGCACAACCACCCTCTTCCTTCCATGTTTCCACTGGGCAATGCCATCTGTGTCTGAGAGGGCTGCTCTGAGGACTTGGTCCCTCGAGAGCAACCTGCTAAGAATCTCTTTACCCCAGCTTACAACCAGTCAGGAAAGCAAGACAGAGCCCCTTAGCAAGGCAGAGCTGCTGCAGTACCCCCAGAGGGGAGAGGCCACACACGGAGAAAGTGGAGGAGTTGTGGGACCACTTGTGATGGGATGCACACAGCTGGTGGGGTCAGCCACAAGCTCTCACCCTCCAGCAGCTGCTCTGCTCTCATGTAGCGCATCCCCTTCATGGAGCCTCTGCTGCTGGCCAGTGGGGTGAAACCACAACAGCTTTGCCTGTGGCCGTTCAGGCATCAGCTGAACTCTGGGGAGGCTGCCAGAGCTTGGCTTTCTCCTGCCTCCTCACATCAGGGAGGTTGCTGGGGTGAACTGGGCCGCTGGGCAAGAGCAAACTGGGTCGAAGCAGGGTCCTGCATGCTCAGCCCACCCCAGACCTCTGCTCTGGGGAGTACCTGCAGAGCACAGAGGGGTCTGTGAATACCCTGCGTTCCTTCCCAGCTGTAATACGATGTTTAATGCCCATGGTTGAACTTTCCAGAAGCCCTCCTTGTCCTAACAAAGTTTCCTTTCTCCTGCAGGAGCTACAACGATAGCTGTTTCCTGGATTCTCCCCTCTATCCAGAATTAGCAGATGTCCAGTGGTATGGGCAGGAAAAAGCCAAGCCTGGGACTCTAGTGTGAACCCCTGACCTCAAGATAATCACATCAATGCCATTCTGAGATCGCCTCACTGCCTCTCATTTGCCTTACCCAGATGCACTGTCACCCAGCACCAGCTTCAACTCTAAGCACTTTTCTCACGATGCAATTCAAGACGACGTTTGTGGAACACGGGCCCCGAGACATCCACCGCCACGCCGACGGACCCCAGCGCAGCGCATCCCACTGCCGGACTGGTGCACGGCCCTCCCACGGCCAGCACACCAGCAGCCATCTTCATAGCCAATTATTTCCCTTTGAAACAACGGAAGACTTCCAAGGCTTGCGTCAAATCTTACTGTTCCATGGCAGGTAACAGCAGTAAGATTTCCATGACCTGTGATCCGAAGCCAACAGAGCATTAGTTTAAAGTGGGGGGTGGGGGGGGCAAAATGGGACAGAGGCTGAGAAATGGGTGTCATGGTCCTGAACCAGTAAAGCCCTGTCCCTTCAAATACGCGTCAGTCCCGCAATCAGATCCGCGCTGCCAAAGATCGGCGGGCGACCGTCGGCGGGATGGGTTTGCTCAGCAGTTGTAGCTACAAGAACATCTCTCTGTTACAACTCGACGGCAGCCACGACCACCTCCTGTAAAACGGCCTTTCCTTCCTCGCCTCGAGCCCACCGACACGCAAGTGAAATAACCCCACGTGCTGCAGACAGGCTGGAGGCCTGGGCTGGTATCACAGCGTCGCTGTCTACAAGCTACTATTAAACTGGACAAAGGAGGTTTACAAAGGCATTATCTGAAGCAGAGGCGAGTACCGGTACTCACAGCATCTCTCTGGCTGGCACCAATACATAGAGAGGTTGGGGTTGTGCTGGTTGTCTTTCAGTACTCTGACGAGGATGAAAATTGCCAAAAAAAGAACCTGTCTTCAAACAGATACAGCCAGTAAATTCTAACCGATTTCTGCACAAAGCGTTAACGTGACGTGAAAGGGAAAGCACATCGCGGTCCGATCGACGCAGCGAAGCTGCGGTCACCTACCTGTTCCGCTCATCTTCCTTCGTTAGCACCAGTGTAGCAAAGGGCTCGTCACCCGGCGTAGGGCTGTGTGGGAGAACCGGTCTGGCGGGAGCACGGCGGGAGCTGAACAGCCAGCAGCAGCCCAGGCAAATCTTCCCACCGCCGGAAGCGACCGCGAGAAAGAGAAGCGACTACGTTGGGCGTTGGGACACAAGCGAGAGCTGCCTGCTGATACCAAAAGGCATCGGCTGAGAGTGTCACGGAAGGAGCTGCAAGTTTACACGTACTTTCGAGCAATGCTTTATACACGTCAAGCCATGGAACTTTAAAAGGCCTCAAAGACACTTTTGTACCGAACCCGTGCACAATCTAGGTGGATGTTGAAGCTGGCACGTCTCTAGTCTTCATTGCGGTGCTACGCTGTTTTTATTGCCACGAGACGGGGGGAGGGACCCAGCCTTCCCCCGTTCGTGCGTGCAAACGATGATTTCCTATGGGAAAGGCATTAAACGAAAGGGCTGGAGGGGGTTACTTGGGGAAAAGCAGAAACTGAAGTTAGCTTTAGTTTTAAGAAAAGATCACCACCAGGAAAGTGCGAGTGTGCGTGCGTGTGTTCCAAGAATAACAACGGCATCTACCAGACAAAGTAGGGCGAAACGTTTAACATTAAACCGCTTCAACCTGGGGGGGGGCGGGGGGGCTGCCACACCTTTTGGGATTAAGATTGCTGGAAAACTGCATTCCAGGCTTTTAAAGAGAAGGGGGTTCTTCGTAACGGGGCGGGCAAAGACGGTGGGGTTTCTAAAGAGGAACGCAAGCGGCTCCCGCCAAAAACCTTCCTGCACCGCGTATTAGAAGCGATTGCTCCGGCGCTCCGCGCTCGCCTGCTGAGCTGCTGTCTGGCAGCGGAGGTGGCCTTGCCGAGATGGGGATAGCAAAGGCTGCTATTCATCCAGGGAAATCCACAACACAGCCAGGAAAAAAACCCTATTTCGTATTCACCCATGAGGCATAAATGAATTATCCCTCTGAAAAAAAAAAATAAAAATAAATAAGGCAGACACTTTTTTATACTGGCAAGGGGTTTTCAAGGCAGCCGAGCAAGCCTCCTGCTCCTGGAGCTCCAGCAAGGGGCACCGCAGGAGCGCAGCCCCCTTGGCAGTAAGGGGAGCCTGGGTAACCAACTGCTGGAAGGACAGAGCGCGGCGAGATTGCACCCTTTATCTGGACGTGCAAAATGCCCTTTTCACCATCTCTCTGAGCTTTGGGGTCTTTAACATGGGAATTGTTTCAAGCTCCTAATTGGATTTTTAGCTGGATAAGAGATAGTACCGATTAGTGACATTTACTGATAAGATTTGATAGCTAAAGTGAAAGGATTAAATAAGGACCAAATTAAGCAGCAGCAAGTAATTTAGCCCGTGGATTTTTAGGGGCTCTGAGCAACTGTCTGTTTTCTTTTTAATTTCCCTGGTAAGTGGTTTTGGGTTGGTTGTTTGGTTTTGGTTTTGTTTTTTTTTTTTACTGTGTACCTTCTTTTAATTAAAAAGAATTCAACAACAGTGGCGCTATGAGGCCTCCGGGCACAACAAGAAGAAACATTAATTCCTCCGAGACCACATCTGCAGTTTTGCAGCAAAGGTTAAAAGGTGGCAGCCCTGAAATTAGGGGGGGGGAAGGGGGGAAAATTAATAAATAAACAGTCAGCCTGAATTGCAAACAGGCTTGAGTAGAGAAAAAGCTTCGTAGAAATGGATTGAGTTTTGCTTTGTGTTCTGCTTTTCTGTTCTGCAATCAAGGCACACGTGAGCAGCCAGTCTGGTAGTAAAGACAGATTAAGTAAAACAGGTTTTACTGTTTAGCTCAATTCAATTAAACACAAATGTACATAAAATGTTAATCATATGAGATTAACATATTTAAGTATAACGCGGAGGGGTATATACCTACATAGCTATTATATACAAGCACTTGACTACCAACTTAACCCCCTCCTGTACTTCTTTTTTTTCTATTATTTTTTTTGATTTTTTTCCAGGCTCCATCTGCCATAAAGCCACAACCGCGTTCTTCGTCTACACGGCCGACGCTGCCCCTGCTCGGGCCGGAGCTGGGGGTGGGGTGCGGGCGCCGGGCCGGGCTGGGAGGCAGGGTTTTCTTTTGAAATGATACTATATGCAGTCGAGTGTTGAAAATGTTGAAACAGTCCAAATTTGTTTTCACTCTGTATTAGTTTTAGTTTCAGGCATAGCCGATCCCCATTCAGGTGCTATCAGATGACCAGTTACTGCTTAGTTAACTAGGTGTAAAGTTTTACATATATATTAATGTCAATAGTTTTATTACAAGTTGTGTAAAATGGACTCTCTAGTTTAAAAAAATGAACAAAAAAAAAAAAAAAAAAAAAGAAGGACAAAAAAAAAATTAGGTCTCTCCAGAATTGACTTTAGAGCATGGAAAATGATTTTACTGGATTCTGTTCAACTGTAACCAAGGAAAAAAATATGTATGTTGTAGAAAAAGGTGCAGAATTAAAAAAGATCTGCTTTTAATTTATTCTTTTTGTATTAAGAATTTGTATAGTTACCTTTACATTTTGCAAAATGGTGTTGTCAACACTTCCTTATTAAAGCATTTTCAAAATGAAACCTTGCCGTGGTCTTTACAGGAGGGTGCAGCGCCCCACGAGCCCTTACCCTGGAGAGTAACCCTGGCCAGAGTCGCTCAGCCCAGATGTGTGCACATCTGGCCAAGGTTCCCGGGAGGGACCCCCTCCTTTGCTGTCAGGGGGCCCGACTGCAGGAAACGGGGCACTACCCCCAGAAAGCGCATCCTTCAGAGCTCCCCTGGGATTGGCTCAGCAGATCCCCACTCGCTGCACTGCGTGTTCTCGAGCACTGGGCTCGGGGGCTCAGGAAGCATCTCGGGCAGCAGGAACCCACAGGACTGACCTCCCACCACAGGAGGAAACGGAGTCATAGAATCATAGAACCACAGAACGGTTTGGGTTGGAAGAAACCTCTAAGGGTCATCTAGTCCAACCCCCCTGAACTGAGCAGGGACATCTTCAACTAGACCAGGTTGCTTAGAGCCCCATCCAGCCTCACCTAAAACGTTTCCAGGGGTGGGGCCTCCACCACCTCCCTGGACAACCTGTTCCAGCGTTCCACCACCCTGTAAACCGTGTTTCCTTCTAACACACGTAACTGGAAAGAACAAATGAACACTCTCTTACAGAATTGGATGCTAAGGAGCCAGGAGGTTGTTTGCAGCAATGTCAACATCCGTAGGACAGGCGTGAGCCCCAGCACACCCACCCACCCCTGGTGCTTGTAGGAGCTGCCTGCTCGTGGGTTAAATTCCTGAAGAAACCCACATAATGTTGCCAAGATAGCAGCACCAAGAACCACCCCGACAGACACAGCTCTAGCTTAGGAGGGGTTCTGCCGCAGCCCGGGGTTTGGGAAGCTGCTTCCTATCACTGTTTCCCCGGCTCCCCCTCCAAACCAGCAGCAGTTTCCAACGGCCACACGCTCTCCACACGGAACCTGCCCGCACTTCTCAGCACCCAGCACAGTCGCTTCCTGTTCTTTCCGTGGATTGCCACTGGCCAGGGAGCTCCTTTCCACACAAGCATCTCTTGTGTCACCCGCTCGGTCCCTGCCACGACACAGGGCACCAACCTGGAGTCAAGAGGCCACTTTGACCGCACGGCATCACTGCACGAGAGACTCTCTTGTGTAGTAAATCCCCCAAAAGGTTTTGCGTGGAAAGAATGGCAATGAGTACATTTTTCAGACAGCCACCTCACTCTGGGACTTTGCCTCAGATTTATTACCAGTGGCTCTGATACTGCTGCAGGCACCTCTTTAAGCCCTACAACACATCACAAGCAGCTTTCATAGAATCACAGACTGCTTTGGGTTGGAAGGGACCTTAAAGATCATGGTAGCTCCAGCCCCCCTGCCATGGACACCTTCCACTGAACCAGGTTGTTCAAAGCCCCATTCAGCCTGGTCTTGAACACTTCCAGGGATGGGGCAGCCACAGCTTCTCTGGGCAACCTGTTTCAATATCTCACCACCCCCACAGTAAAGAATTTATTCCATAATACCTGATCTAAATGCACCTTCTTTCGATTTAAAACCATTACCCCTCATCTTATCACTACATGCCCTGATAGCATCCCTCCACCTTTCCTGTAGGCTCCCTTGCCAGCTGTGATACCAGCGCTGACACCCTTGTGCCCAGCTCTCTTGAAGGGCATCACGTTGTGTGCTCATCCCCTGGGTCCAGGAGCCAGGACGCTCTCCTACCCCTGAGCGAAACCATTTACATCTCAACCAGCTTCATTCTCTGGGCACGACTGGATCCATGATGGAAACTGTAGGGCAGGAGGCAGGAGAGGAACCCAGTTCCTCCATCAGAACAGACTGATCCCCCACACACCTCCCCCAAGAGCCTTTCCAGCAGTACAGACAAATAGTAAATAAGAAATTAATGGCATTTAACTACCATTGGGCACGGTAATACCGGGGTAAGGCAGACAGTGCCTCACACAGCCCCTTCCACCACTGGGATAGGGACCAGGGGCTACAACAACCAACCAGGGGCTCTTAAGTCCCCAAACCACTCCAGACACAGCTACAGTGAATGCATGACTTCATCCTAAGGCTACAAGCCTTTGGATTCAGCAAAGTTATTTCCACCTAATGCAAAGAATTATCAGAAATAAACATCTGGAGAAGCCCAGAGGGAAAAGTCTAAATGACTAAACCGAACCATACCCTCCCCACAACAACTGTCAAGCAGCGTGACAGCTGCACCACACCCACTCGTCCCTAAACTAGACCCGGGTGGGTTAGAAATTTTTTTTCTTTTGGCTAAAAGGCATTATTAACTATTTGATCACGGTCTGGTAGCTGTAATTTGGGGCCATCCAGCTGCAAAGAGCCTCCAACCGCTAATGCAAAGCAGCTGCTGGAACGGCGTCCCCCCTGCTTCGGATCCCCCGAGGAGCAAAGCTGGCTCTCACGTGCCGGACAGCTGGAAACTCTTAACACGGAGATGCCGTGAGAAAGTCCTTTTCGGTTCCTCGGTTCCCCGTGCAGCACCATTCCAGGAATTGCAAGGGGATAATGTTCTTCCGGCACGGGATTCGGCGGAGCAAGGCGGCCGTGTTGCGGGGCCCGGCGGCGAGGAGGCACGTTGCTTAAATTACAGCCTTTAAAACCTGATCGGACTGAAAACATTCCGACCCCAAACTCACATCCCTACAGGAGGCACATCCCCATTCAAACCAGTGCTCGGGGTACCATTAAAACTCCTCAACAATTAGCTCTAGAGCGGGAGGGAAAAACCTTATCTGCTGCTATTACAGATGCCCTAAGGACTGCAGTTGCCTCTAACGCAGACGATGCAATGCTCCGGGAAGCATCCCCTGGCTACTCGCTGCACTTTCCAGGGAAATTATAGCTCTTCTGAACGAAGGGCAAGATTGTCCCTCAATTGTTTAAAGAGTTCAAAACTTAAGGTCGGGACGAAGATTTAGAAAGAGCTCAGGAAATCATCTGGGTGGGGAGAGGGATAAGGTTGCAGTGTTATGAATGTCTCCTGGCGTAATAATGCCTCTGAAGAATAACTCCACAGAGCACTGCAAAAAAAAACAAACCAAACCCAAACCACTAGACACCACTGTTAATGAAACTCTTCCGTGCTCTTGACATCTGCCCAGCTTCTCCCCACAAATCCCCGTCTACTCCCCAAAGGCCCCTCCTCAAGCCTCATTAGGTCTCATCAGCCTCATTTTTATTACTTCTAAACTGTTTAAGCTCTTGACATTTTCTCTGGGGTCAGACACTCCAGACAGAAAAACTCCGGTGTCCAAAAAGGCACTTCAGAATCTGGAGAGGCTCCAGAAGATGCTGAAGATCCTCAAGACACACCCCCAAACTCACCCCCAGCAGCAGGTCTCTCTGTGCCACAGGACACTGAATACCCACGAGACAGGCAAGTCCTTCAGAAGAGGGCACCAGTTCCTGCTCCACGCTTCCAGCTGAGGTGAGAACTCAGACAAACCAATCCACTTGAACGCTGACAGGTTTCTCCAGGAAACAGTTCCACTCGCATGGTACCAGGACTCCCACTGCGGCAGCTCCACTGTTACCAGTCCCCAGCTCACAGTGCCAGACGTGCCAGAGCTGCTGCCTCATGGGAGCAGTAACAGGATACCCAATTCAAACACCTGCCTGACTCCGACCCCTGCAGCCAGGACCAGACCCTCCGCTCTCCACTGCCTGCACAGAAAATGCTTCTCCAGAGGCAGAGGGGAGGGCTCTGTGGGGCCAGACCGAGGGGAGGTCTGGATCCTCACAAACATGGCCACTGGCAGGTATTAGCAGCCACTGCAGTGATCAACAATTTAGCCAGAGCTTCACTACAGGTCTTTGAAAGGCCTCTTTAAGAGAAGGACCTGTTAATACTTCTGCAGAGGCACCGTTGTTCTTGCAATTAAAAAATAAAATTAAAAAAAAGATAAAAAGCAGTATTTCAGCCCTGGACTTTCAGCCTGCACCACTAACAAAGCTTTACTATTTCCCTGCTTATGCCAAGTTAGACACTGTCGTTTCTGTGAGTTTCTTCCCCGTTCCCAGGCAAGATGTACAATGGGAAAGATCTGCGGCCACTAGAAATACCATTCCTGGTCATGGGAGGTCCTAATTATTTTCTCTGCAATGCCCAGCAGACTGAAATTTTCTCCAGATGTACAAAAATGGGATTTGAAAGCCTCAAGAACGATAAGATTACTTCCCCGAAGCCCAGAAGGTTTATATTAGAAATGTCGTTACCCCCCGAAAAAAAAAAAAATAAAGCCAAATCAGAAGCATTCAAGATCAAAAACTCTTTGCACTAAAGCTGGCTGTATTTTTCAGCTGAGAAATATATAAACCTTGTTTTATTCTCCTGATAAATACCACATGAAAGATTAGCCATTAAAGTCTTCATATTTACAGAAATAAGCAAGACTCAGATTCAACTGCTTCCCTCTAATCATCTCCCCACATCAGTCTCCAGTGGGAAAGCAGCCAAAACAGCTCTACATATGCTCCTTGCAGGGCCCAGTCTCACCTAAAGCTCTGCGACTGGGGAAACAGTTCAGTCTGTAATGGTTCCCTGAATAACAAATTGGAATAAAAGCAAAAGTTGTGTTCATTGTCTGCTGCTCATTGTCCTGGCCGTACCCCCTTCAAACCCCACCCCCATCCGCTGTATACTGGATGTGTTCAGCGTAAAACGTGGATTCAAAAAGAAATCTCGACAAACGGGGCTCGTGAAAAGGAAGCTGTAGAAAGTCTGCTGCTTTATGCTTTTTTGTAAAGCCCACCCTAGGTTCCTGTGGCTGTTAAAGCACAAGCTGCCCCCTCAGTCCTCTCTGGGTGCTGGAGATCCAAGCGTGAGTCGCCGCAGAGCTTCACAGCGCGTTGTACTCCACGCATTTGGACGGGTCTGTTGGGAAGTGCTTCTGGCAAATGGTCATGAGCCTCTTCAGCCCCTGGGAGTTAACAAAACAAGGACAATTCTGTAACAAAATTGCAGCTGTCAAACAAACTCAACGGTCTGTAGTATTGCTGAGCTAAGTAACAACAATTCAAGACAAACGCGCTGCTATTTTGGGGCTGTGGGGTTTTTTTCACTTTGTTTATTTATTGTTGGTTTTCCAGTTTGTATGAACCTTTCTGCCTGCAAGGTGCCAAGTTATCTGCACCATTAGAGGAGTCTGGGGCATAACCGAAGAGACCGCAGATTCAGTCCCTCACAACAGGTTCACAGACCAGGATCACAGTAATGCTTTCAGCCCTCTTCACCACCACGGCAGAAGACACCACTAGCACAGCAAAAGATACTTAAAAGAAACCTGAATATTACAAGTAATTTCACAGAGCAAAAAACCATTCCTGACAGCAAAAAACAAGCTGCATAGCTACGAGGAGAACCAAACAAGTTCTCAGGAGGAGAGATGTCACCCCTCCCCATGGTGGCACCACCCCTGACCTACACAGTGGAGGCAAACTCAAGTAGTAATCAGGAAGAAAGGCAAGGCAGAATGTCAACTTTTCAGTTCTTTCAAGGCATCGACTGCCAAAAACCAACGTGACAGAAACCCTGTGAATATTTTCTTTCAAGTCAAGCATGAAAGTCTAACCAAGAAGAAAGAAAACTACCATGGCAGTAGCATCATCTAGCAGTGACATTATACTCCAAGATGGCAGTCATGTGCCCGTCGTTAGCCACTCATCATGAAAGAGGGCTCCTCACTGAAGGGAAAAATGATCCCAGAGAGGATGCCTTGGCCTTTTCACCGCAGGCCAGTCTGGAAAATACGTCCTAGCACCGTAACAACTCCCTGTTTGGGATGTTAGGATCCCAGAATCGCTGTAAACCAGAAACACGTTAGCTTGACATAACCGCTGGGAGCACAGGTAACGTTCCCTGCTCCAGTTTGAACCAGACTAGCTAAACAAGGCCTGGTATTTAAAACCAAGACAGAGAATATACATGATTAAAGCCAACTCTGTCTTGGTGCTTCAGTAAGTTGTGTCATTCAGAAGCCCAGATAAGAAATTCACAGTGGGAAGATGAACACAAAGATTTCCCTGACCAATGTAACCGCAAAAGCAGAAAAGGCACAAACTGGGGAACTCGTATTCATTGTGTCTTCCAAAGGGCCTGCTGAGAGAGACAGAGCAGCACCCCAGAGAGACCTTCCAGCCAGAAGAGGGGCAAATGGACACAGATGGCCAATTATCCACCAAAGCTGAAGAAGCGGCATTACAGCCATGGCCAGCAACAATCTTCTTTCAGAGTCCAAAGTCCTTTTTTAACACAGATTAACAACAAAACTGTTTGGTTCAACATGAGGTATTTCATCCATTAAAACCTTCCAAGCAAGTGTTACACTAACTGGAGCCTGTCTCTAAAGATGCATAGTCCATGTGTCAACCTTCACCTTACAAAAGAATTAGTGAAATTTAATTTGTTGGCTGTGGGTCTGGAGCTCCCTCTGACTTCACAATGATCTTTTCACAGGTTATAGTATTAAAAACTACAGCTAAAGAGAAATCAAAGGTTATATTTGCAGCCCAAATACAAAGAGACTCAAGGTAGAAGGGGAACCTGCATTTTACAAGCAACTTGTCTGCTCGCAGACATCTGCAGAAGACGAAAAACAATGGGAGTCCTTCTTGCCACAGCAGCAAGATCCTGCCAGAAGCTTTGCGCTCCACGATGCTTCTCTGGAGGCTTCAGAGTTAAGCCAGAAGGTCTTTACCTCAATTAAACTGCAACTGGCAAGAGGCAAATGAATTTAACAACACAAGGAGAGAAGACTTGTTTCTTCAAACCCGTCCACCCATTATGCTGTAATATCAGAGAGGAAAACTACCACCGCTGTCAGTTCCACAAACAACAGCAGGTCACAACAGGTGTATCAATATGCACAGGAGCAACCAAACCTGGAATTTTGAGCCCACACTGTTAAAGAAACACATTTGTAAGACAGGTGTGTTTATCTAGTTGCAGAAATAGTCAGAAGGGCTGTATTTCACAGCCTAACATTCCACACGTGACATTAAAACCAGCAGTTAAGCAGCCAAGGAAGTCAGGAGAACGAAGCACGTCTTCAGAGCTACTTTGGTGTTCAGACAGGATCACAATAATTAAGATGCAGAAATACCCATTATGCTCCATTCTTAGCCCAGCACTGCAGAGCCTTCAGGGCCAGGATGAGCCACCTGTTAAATGGATGTTATACTTGCCCCAAACACCTGTCCCTTTCTAGGACCTTTTCACCACATCACCTGTAACCATGAAACCAGTATTTCCCAAAGATCCCCTAACCTCAAAAGCAAACCTGTCGCATTTCCAATGCTCACGTTACCTGAATATACTTCCTTTGAGTCTCGTCGTTGAGAACGTGGGCTACATGCTTGGAGAAAATCTTCTCGCGACCCGTTCGAGCGTGGATGCCGACCATAGTGACGCCGATGGGCCAGGGCGCGTTCCCGATGGCCATCTGGAGATAGGCATCGTTTGCCTGGAGGAACACAGTCCGTGCACACTTACAGCAGAAAGCAGAGCGGTTTTGCCTCGCCAGATGAACCACCACCACATGTTCCAGCCTCTCCGAATCAGGTTTCACTGCACAGCATTAACCCATTTTACAACACACCTTCCTGCCATGAATCGTGTTATCGGAACGTCACGGATTCACTAAGGTTGGAAAAGACCTTTAAGATCATCAAGTCCAACCATGAACACTACCACCACGTCCACCACCAGCCCACATCCTCATTTAGGCTGAACGCTGAGGGAAGCAAGGACTATGGACTTTACCTACGGGGTGATGAAAGCAAGCACTGGACAAGGCAGTCTCATAGTCATTAAAACTAAAGTTTACTGGGACTATTTTCAACTCAGTTCCCACATGCTTTTCTGCTGTCACCACCTTCACAAGCCTTGCTGGTTTGGTTGCAGAGTAGCCCAGGGAGCCTGGCTGTAAGCATGACCCACTGCAGGCCCACGTCGTGTGTGCAGAACTGAGGTCACCCGGTACACAGGAGTGCACTGGGGCCCCGCAGCTCTCGGGAAGAGAAGTGAGCTTCCAGTGAGGCTCACAACCAGCTCTCTACAAAATTGGGTTAAATAAGCACGTTTGGAAAGCTCTTTATGAGGAGAACAGCAGTAAAAAGATCTGAACTTTCCCCATCAAGATAGCAGATCCTGTTTCTTAACGTAAAGCTGCAGCAGACAACGTCCCTAGGGAGGTGCAAGGATAAAACTTGAAGGGAAAATGAACAGGAAGAAAGGAAGAGAAGTACAGAGCTTAAAAAGCCATGACAACTGAGAAGCAGGAAGTGAGTGGGACAAACACATACATGCAATTACAGAAACGCAGCTTCAAGAAAGACTTGGAGCAGGACATTCCTCCCCTGTTGGCAAGCAGCTGTGTGACTCATTGATAAAGAGTCCAGGCATCATCTCTCACTTAGGGACTGAAAAATAGGAAGCAGCAATTATGACCAGTGGGTGCAGTTTCTTCTCAAGTGGCACCCAGGAAACTGGGAGGTAAATAATGAACAAGGCAGGGAGGGGGTTACAGACAGAGCTGAGAGTAAACCTGAAGACGGGACAGGACTTGGTCATCACTTGACATGAGGCAGGATCTGAACAGTCTTAGTTCAGTATCTGCTTGCTGACTTTCTTAAAGAGAGTTTTGTGATGAAACATTGTATGTGAATTAAAGACCCTTCCAGGACTGTCACAATAGAGTTAATTAAGGTTAAGTGGACAACTTGCATTCTGGCATCTGCCTGCTGTCACATGTTAACTTCAACTTTTGAATCTTTTGAGTATTTCATCTGACACAGCAGTAAGATTTTGTGGCTGACAGTATTCACTAGTCTGCACAAAGCAAGAAAGCACAGAAGACAAGATCAGCTCTTTAACAACCCGTTATCTTTATCTTTAAAAGCACAAGGTTCATTAACCTAATTTAAAAAAAGCCCAAACTTCCAAATGTGTACTCAACTCCTCCAAAATCAGTCTGTGAAGTTACATAAAGCCAAGCACCTCCAGGAGAGAGGAGCACAACTGATGAATGCGTGAGACACACCACATTCCTGCACACGCACTGTTTTGTTTGAGAAAGCACTGGAAAGAGAATTTCAACATAATGATAACAACCAAAAGAAAAAAAAAATAAAAAATCCCCAACCCAAAATCCTACTGCCACATATGCCACACTTCTGAGTTCTACTTTCAAATGATTTGGGATGCATTTGCCTTAGGCCAACTAAAGTTTTTTCAGTAACAAAAGCAGGTTTGCTTGCTTGCTTACTTGACAAACAATCTATCCCAAGTTTGCACAAGAATAGTAACAAATACTAGAAATTTAAAGGCAAAACACAGCTCAATTTCCTCTGCATATACAAGCTGCTTAAGTAAATGCCACCGGCATCTGAATTCCACTTCCATCTGAATTCCACTTCCTAAGGCAGCTACAAACAAAACCTAAGGCTGCCTTTGATCTTGTGTGCCAAAGTACTTCGGCCTCCCCCAGGAAGCAGACTTTGTCCAGAAAACTTTTCATTAACTTACCTCAACCTTACCAGGCCAGCTAATGTGAGTACAGCCAGAGAAAGTGACAGCATCTCATATTCAATAACTCAGTCCACCTCAATTAATTCCCAATTAATTAATCACCACCCTATTACTATTAATTCAATACCTTCATTTAACCTTACAGTATTGGGTTACCTGCACAGGATTCCTCTGCAACTTAATATAACCATCTCTGAGAAAAATTCTCTTTGTGCCCACAAAGCTCTGCGGTTTCATCAACCTTAGATCTCCTGACAGGCTGTGGATCAAACACTAGCTGAAGCCTAACCTTTAATAGACTTTTTTTATTTTGTTTGAATATATGTTGTGTTTATTTCCAGCTTTGTATCTTCAAAATGCAAGAAAAAAAAAAAAGTTAAAATACTGATTTTCTTTTCAAGTAATAAACTCAATCTATTAGAAGCAGACAGTCTGAACGTGCCGGAAGATTGCAAACAAACATACCTTCACATATTCTCTTTGCAACATGAATTTAATAATATCTGTTATTGATTCTTTGATGTCTGCAGGAAGTGTCTATGGGAGAAGAAGAGAAAAAAAAATAAAATTAAAAAAAGCCCCAACATATTTACTTCAGAATAGCAGCTCAGAAAACTCATCCTACTCAGCGTTTATACAACGCTTAGCACCTACCCTAGCTTGAGGACTTTAACAAAGGAACAGATGAAGGATCTGAAGCCAGAGAGGTTACATGGTTACACCTAGTAGCTGCTGGCAAAGTGCAAAATACAATTCCAATTCTCTATGATGTTTGCAACCCACCGAAGAGGTGATACATAAAGCAGCACCAGTGGGTAGGTTGAAGAATTCACTAAGATAAAAAGGTCAGAACTGGGAGTCATGGGCTCTAGATGCAGAAACACTGAGCAGCTCATCCCCTCTGCTTGAGCGAAGATAACATTGCCTTAGGAACGGCCACAAACCGCAGGGTGCTCTGAAAGCAGGAGTTCAAGTCAATCTTGCAGGATAGTGACATTTAAAAGTGGTTCACCCTTTTCCGAAGTTTTCTGAAGAGCGGCCTCAGGTACGACTCGGTCTGCTTCTGAGTGGCACTGTTCAGCTTCCCCTGGACTCCTCGCTTCACGTAGTCTTCTCTGGCATTCAGCTCCTTCGCCCAAACTCCGAGAAGGAACTACGAGGAACAGGCAAATTTATGTCAAGAGTGCCATCTAGTGACTTCCTCGGCAAAACAGATGGGAACGGGAGTTTAAGGCACCGAGGTAAAATGAGGTTTTTGGAACAATCTGGATTAAGGAGGCAAGAAGGCTTTCTCAGAAGGATGGGCAAGGAGGGATAGGAACAACTCCGCTGTCATAAAAACATGTGGGCTGGGGGGGTGTATGGATAAAAAGACCTACCAAAAACCCCAATGAAACAACAGTGCAGGTATCAGTGCTGGGAGGGAGGAGGGGTTTAGAAAACACAAATCTAAGAAGAGGACACTGATGTTTCAGAGCAATTTTTGCAGTGGAGCCTAAGGAATGGTGAAGATTCCAGTGGAAATTCAACACACCAGAAAGCAAACTGCTCAAATGTGTCTTCTCTCTACCTGGAAAAGAACTTTTGAGCTTTTCTCATCTGACTGCCCAGCCCAAACTGTATTTTAAAACGCCGATCTATCTGATAGACACAAAAAAGAAAGCTCCAGCTCTTGGTGACTTCTGATCATCACAACAGTTACACAGGGCCTGGCTGACTCAAATAGGAGGCAATACAGGCTTCTGGCCAGGAAACGATTTTCTAATATCCACTTGAACCTGTTTCCTTAGCAAAGCCAGCGGACTTCCTTTTAAAATTCTCTTATTTCACACCACAGCACCAGGTGACATTTCATTTCAGCTTGCACCGTTCCCAGGGAAGGAAGGCAGGGACTCAGGAGAAGTTTCTAATGCCACAGCAGTACACAGAAGCAACTACATCCAACTGCCTCAGTTAGCATATGGAAATCAAACCCATCATTTTTTGGTCTAGAAAAGTAGGACCGTGTTTTGCAGAATGGTGCTCTCCCAGCAGCTCTTTCCCTGGTCTAGCAGAAGACACTACTTTGACTTAACCAAGACTGTGGAATGCCAAGCATTTAAAAAAACCCCACATCTTAAGCACAGTGTGTGAGTTTTTTTCTCCAAGCAGCTGAGACCATCTCTTCTATTCACAAAACGTATCTCCGTGATAACAAAAACCCGGGACAGAACAATCAATCTATTAGAGGTTGGTACCTTCAAGAACTTTGTTATGATGTCCATGTCATAGTGGTCATCCCCCCGCCCTAAGGATTCTCCCAAAGCCTAGAACATGAGGAAAAAAAAAAGGCCATTATTACCACACTGTCTAGAGGTTTGCCACAGCCACCACCACAGCGTGATTCACTGCACTGTGAACTGTGATAAACTCGCCCAGTAACCCAGACCACTGGTTAGGAAATGGAAAGGAACAGCTGTACATGCTACTGAGATTCTTTCATCTGTTAACAACACTGAAGTCAAAAAGCCAGTATGATTATTTCTGAAGACAATGCAACGTTAATTTCTCACTCATTAGCTACAAAATTATTGCCATAATTAGCAGCTGTCTGGCAGCACTGTATTAAGGGGAACTCTGGGTGCACTGTGTTTTTTGAGATCCCCAAAGCCATCAATTAACCTAATTATTTTGTTAAGCTCTTTCAATTCACTGAGGTACTGGGGCTTTACACCATTTCATGTAACCGTAACTGTGAAATTAAGGGAACAAATCTAAAAAATAGAAAAAAAGAAACAAATCCCACAACAGAACCCCCCAGTAGCACACTCCAATACTCTGCCTTCCTGCCAAAACTTCAAAACTCTTAACACTAACAGCAATTTTAGAAACATTTTCCACTAGGTACATTTGGATTTTTAGCCTATTTCCATTGACTTCACATTTCTAAAGTGAGTTTTACTTTTCAGATCTCCCAGATACGACATTCAATTCAGTGTAAGCCTTTCTGCTTCAGGGAATGCAGTTAAAGTAGCATAAAATCAAGAGTACAGTGTTTTCAAACTTTTCAGGGAAAAAAGATGACTTTTGTGCCTGAAACCAAGCCTACCCTTCTGTCCCAAAAAGGAGATATTTTGAGAACTAACAGACTGATAAAATGCAGCCCCATTACAACTGGTATCTATTCTGCTACTACAGTTATTTTAAACCAGAACCCCTCATACCCCAACAAAAAAGTCCAGGACTATCTCCTAGTAATAAAGTATTCATTTAAGCTTTCAGTCCTAAATAGGATTATTTCTTAAACACACTTTTGAAGGGATGTTAGGAAGATTAAGTCCTGCAAAGTTTTGAAGATTAAGGGTGAAAGTCTTCAGCTCAAGTTAATGTGTTTTTCAAACCACAATCCTAAAATGCCAGGTGCTGAATGCCTTTCACACAAATACCTTGGTATTCTTCCAGAACACTGGAGCCATTAGCACTGAAGTTTCTGGGACACTTCATCTGTTTCCTGTAATCTGCCAACTTCTGATGTCTACTTCTTTTGTCATGGATGTTTTTAAAGCAAACATTCTTTCTATGTGACCATTTTTCAGAGTCCACCTTTCTTGCATAGGGAAAACTTATTACCCTCTCAAATACTTATTGGAAAGGCTTTAGAATTTATGATCAGGCAATGCATTTTTATTAAATTCTCTACTTCAAACCCCTTGCAGAGGGAATCCAAACTGTATCCCTCCCCTTGCAGGCAACTCCTGCCCCCTTTTTGATGATGTGCTGTAAATAAAGACCATTTGAGTTTTCACATGTCTACTGCAGGCACCTATGGTGCAATTCAAGGCTTAGAAACCTCAGTTTTCTAACACAGCACGTTTAAGGATTCTTCAGAACACCTAAGCCAGATGTTGAAAACAAGGTAACTTTGTTGAAACAATCCTGAAACTTTCTCACAACAATATACTAGATTTAAAAATCTCTTCATTAAAATCTACCCATCACATACTTCTAGTTCTTCAATAGTAGTATTCTCCTCATGGACTTTTAAGTCATTCTGTGAGTCATCGTCTCCCGCTTCTTGGCCGCCTACAATTTCATTCAGATACTGCTGGTCAATCTTATCCAAAGCAGCCTTCAGATCATTTCTCAGGCCCTAGACAAGATAAGAAATGACTAATTTAAAAACAAACAAAAATACACTTCTGTAAATAACAGCAGTTCAGTAGTTACTGTGAGCATGCGCCTTCTGTTTCAGAAAAGCCAAATTCTGTGAAAACATGCAAAGGAGCATAGCTTCGGTGTCTGAATTTAAACTGAATTCAAAGAACAGTTTCTGGATTTCTTCAGCACATAGCAAAAAAGCAGATCCATGAACTTCTGCAACGTTCAGACCTATGAAAAACTTTTTAACAATATTTTCACCAGAAAAGCATGGAAGACTGAATCAACTTCTAGGACTTTTTTTTTTTTCCAAGACATCTTCTCCAAACAACGCGCTGAATCACCCCAAAACAAACAGAAAACAGATCATAACCAGCAGCAGCTCTACATCTGCCCTGAAAAAAAGCTGTAAAAAAGGTAAGTAACACTCTTTTGCTGTTATTACAGACAACATTTATATAGTTTCACTTTATTACCAATGATTTAAATATAGCACAATGTTTTCTACAGAGTCTTTAAAATCCCTTACTCTAGAATAGGTGATTCAAAAAAAAAAAAGAATCCGTTTGAAACCATATCTATAAAGTTAAGAGTTGCTTTCAAATAGCATAAGAAACTTGGCCTAGTCAGTTAGAGGCCTTGCATTCTTCTCTCAAGACAAAATATAAAGCTCTATAGAGCAGTATGACATTTCTCACCCTACAATAAATTCAGGGACTCCACTGGGAGTGGATATGCACAGTTATTTCCCCTCTTCCATCACCATACTTGACTGTCTGGAACATTTCTATTAATCATTTAGTAGTCTAAAAAATGCCTGAACCACAAACCAGTTATAGTGACTATCTACATTTTAAGCAACACATAGCAACAGGAGTGACTGAAACACAACACAAAAACCCAACAACATCCCATTTATGAGTTCACTATTTCCCAATATTCCTACTACTGTTGTTGACATCACTGGAGGGGAAGCTTTCATTAGCAGATTTTTTATTTATTTATTTATTTATTTTAAACTTTTAGATCTGTTTATCTTTCTTTTTAAAAGACTTGAACAGGAAAAGGCTTTCCTGTTCTGGGCAGCAAAGACATTTCAAACAATTCAGTTTGCCACAAATTAGGGAAGAAAATCCAAAGCATCACTACCTTAGCTGGGATGCAAATTTGGCTAACAACAAAACAAACCCCAACTGCATCTACTCACTTGACTAAAATTTATTACTTTAGTCTTAAGACTTAAGTCAACTGTGATATATCTTTTAGTCATTTTTTGAACTGATGGGTATTTTAAAGGGAAGGGGGGAAAAAAAGTTTCCATAACACGTTATAGCTCTGGAATCAAAGGATTTAAAAATCATTTACATACCAAGAAGACAGGCTGCAGTCCTCCTCTTACTTGCCTCTACCTTCACAGAGATGCCCTTAATTGCAAACACAGGGCAGTTTTAACAAAGACTGTCTGCTCTGCTGCTCAAAAGCAGGTGACAGCACAGGCTGGGGTATCACTGCCCCCTGGAGGTGGTTTCTAGGGTTGAACTGTCCAGCGTAAGGAATTATAATTGCATAGAATGTTAAATGTCGTAGTTCTGTTTCTCAGGCAATAAATGAGGTGGAGCAGATATTTCTCTTTGCTCTGTACCTCTCCTTCCTGAAATTCCAGTAACTGAAACCGATTTTCTGTAACTTTTATAGCTTTCCTCACTGGTTATCCCACTGCAAATAAGTAACTAATAGGTTGCCAGTCTTACCTTGTTCACTTCAGGTGCAAGAATTTCTATCTTCCTCAGACGTTGAAATGCATCATAATCTGTTTCTCCAAAGAGCCTGATTGGCTCACCCCTCTCTCGTAACCTCCTGATAACCTGAAAAGAATCAAAGCACTCCCTTACACAATCTCCTAGAGGAAGCAAAATAAAATCCAGAACGAGGGATTTATTTACTTTGCTTAGAATAACAAGCTGAGCTCGACTGGAGAGGAAATGGCAGTATTTTGAGCAGCAGAAAAATGTTCCAGACACTTTACAATCTAAATATAAAACTCCCACGGTATTTCAGTGAAAGGTCATGCCAAATATTACCAATCTCAAACTTTCAGAAAACCCCAAGCTGCTCGGTATAGCCCAACTTCTTCCTGCTCTGACTTTAAACAAATACACAAAAATCACCCCTCTTGCAGAGCTTAAAACTGCTCACAAAAAAAAATCACAAAGGAACTTGCCAATAATCTCACTCTCCTACTTATCCAGGGGAATGGAAATACTCCCCAACGAGGCTGCGAGCTGTCCCAGCACATCTGCAAGGCCGACTTGCTGAAAATCCTCATCCTTAAGCATTTGGCACATACGAAGGACCACAATCTCATGTGATAGTTACTTTAAAACTAGTTATAACAGAGGTGTAACATCCCCCCTGGACTGGTTTGCAAAGTCACAGACAGAGCCAAAATTTGAACTTTATTCTCCTGGTTCCTTATGTCATGCATTGCTTCTAAAGCTCTTTCTGCTTATTCATGTAGCGTACCAAGCAATCGGCTCATTGCTGAAGAATCCCCATGCAATACTCTGGTGAGCAAGAGGAGGGTTCACACTTCATTTCAGGCCACCACTTCATTATACCAATAGACTGGCTGGACAACAAGAATCTAACTGAATTGAGACATTAATTCATCTGCTCAGTTCAAACGTCCTGCAAAATCCAGTATCTTACAAAATTAAGGGGACATGTGACATCCTTGGATGATCTCAACTCTGTATTTGAGTATTTCCAAGATTAGAATTTAGTCTGTGCTTCTGAACTTCCTGCTTCTCTTCTGCTTTGGGGTATAGATCTGTTTATGAACTCACATTCACACAGGTATTTTTACCTTTAGAAAGGACAAAGAACACACCAGCTGCTCTGGCTTCAGAACTTTTCCTTCTAGAAATCGAAGTGAACTGACGAAACTTAATTTCTAAATTTGGGCTCAGACCAATGAGCTACAAAGAAAACAAGCTGGGGGAAACAAGTCTGGGAAAACCCCACCATGCCATTTTCAGTATTAGCCAAAGATAATAATAATAGTCAGGGTATTATTCTAGAAGTCATCTGAAAGAACTATAAAATGTTTATATAGACCATCTGTGCAGATGTGAGAAAGAGGCTCTACCCATCTGTATATCCCTATGCATTCAACTGGACAGCAGATCTTTGATGAGCAATGATCATTAATTGCTGGCTGTAAAAATGGGAGCTTATTATTTTATACAGGCTGCCACAGAAAGTCCACTTCACTAGAAATAGCAGCCCTACTTCAGATGCATTTGCTGTAAACACAAGCAGTCTGTTTACGATGATTGATTTTACCTCCTGTCTGGAAAGGGTCATTGGTAACTTTTCTTCTGCCAGTTCAAGTTCCAGTACTGGATTGGATGAAGACAGTGGTTTCTCCTCCTCCTCTTCCTGCTGTACCTACATTCAACAGGCCGATGGAAATAAACCCACACATTGAGAGCAGGGTAAAGATGCAGGAACACAAGAATGCGGATTGTAACATGACAATATGATCTTTTCTGTTGCAGAGTTTTTATTGTCTAGAATTGAATTTCACAGAACAATAAAAGCTTTTAAAAGCACCAGTATTTAACTAACAGCTCTGCATGTTGCAGGAACCAGTCTCTACAGCAAACAGAAAGGACCAACTGCTCAAGTTTGGCAATCACTTCAGCAGACAGATGTCAGCACCGGTGTCCAAACCAGCAAGTCCACCCTCTGCCTGTTGAATCCCGTCCCTGCTCTATCCTCCCTCTCCACACAAAAGCATCTGCATCGCTATGGGATGAACCAGATGGGGGAGGCAATTCAAACAGAAAAGAATTTGGCAAACACAAAGAAAGGTGCTCTTCCCACTGCGCCTCCCCATCCAGGTCACCAGACGCAGCACACGCAGATACCAGGGCAGAAATGAAAACCCAAGGGCAGGGAGAGAGCGGGGCTGCTTCTTGCGATGGCAATGTTGGCTTAAAATGTTTATTATCTACAGCTTCAGTGCGTTGAGTGCAATTAACAGCAATCCATGTTTTCTACAAGGTTTTGAGGCTTGTTCAAGGTAACACATCTTTCTAACAGGCTTGCCATAGTTTCTTGTGAGTTAAAAAAAAAAACAACAAACAAACAAACAAAAAAAAATCCAAAACCAGACAACACCTCAAACTCCTCACAGGGACTGGATCTCATTAACAAGTTGTCTTAACCAAAAAGAAGGTCCCTGAATCAAACAGAGCTTTCCTTGTTCATTACTCAGTATTTTAATAATGCAAACCAACTCTTCAATCAGAGTAACTTTGAGACAGCAGCCATGTCACTACAGTTCCCTTCATAAGCTCCAATCTGGCACTTCTGACAGCATCTGCAGATGTGCTGTTGGTAATATTCCTGTAATAAGGAAACATTTCCAGCACTCACTCACAGATTTTTTTTTTTTCCCTAGATTCCTAGGAATTTATTTTCTTTGTGTACTTGCTAAAAGGGAAAGGCTCCACTTAGTCCTGCAGCACTCTCTGTGCACGGGCAGCACGTTGTCATTCCCAGTCTCTAATTGGGTTGAGCAGTTTGATGAATGTGTTAGACAGATTTTTTTTTTTAAACAGGCTTTTCTGTTCTTCCAGACCAATGTGCCAGCCTTGCACTCTGGTGTCAATGTGACTTCACATGGCCATACAGATCCACCCCTGTAGGATTCAGCCACAAATCTATATGCAATGCCACACAGAATTCAATCCTGTAACCACAGGTGATGGGAAGGAGCAAGGCAAGGACAATCAAATCAATGCTTAACACATAAAGGGGGGAGGGGTGGTGGTGGAATAAAACTTCCAGTGATGCAGGAAAGGGAGAATTGACAGGGTACAGAAAATATGGAAGAACTGTGTAAAAAAAAGATATATATAAAGAAATGCACTCCCATGGCAGAAGGATACATACAAATTTTAACTTACAAACATTCTTGAAATCATAAAGAGACAGCAGCATTGAGGGAAAAGATTTGATCCGTTCTGTCAGCTGGACTCCAAGTTAAAAGCAATATCTTTACCACAGTTAGTTTGGTTTCAGTGTTTTCTTTTTCAAGCAAGTCAAATTATTACAACTTATTAAGTCTAAGCAAAGCAAAAAAAACACACCTGAATTTAAAAAGAAATCAGTCTGTAGATCTACATCTTATTAATGTTGTCAAAATCAAATGCAGAAATCTGGGAGGCTGTCTAAATATTTTAAGAAGCAACTTATTTTAAAACCATTTCCAGGGTTACATTTCAAACTGGAACTGGTGCTGCAGGAGCACAGAGAACAGCATTTTATCAGCCACGTAAGGTTCTGAGGAATTCAAGCTGATGCTCCAGAAGCATCACATAGTCATTTCCACTTGGAAGAGCGACTGGCTTCACAGAACACTTTCTCGTGACTATAGGCTGCGCGTTCCAAGAATGGTCTGGGCATTGACCTTCAAAATACACCGCAAATAGAGCAAGGTTTCAGAATAAGTCACTAACTGGGTAAAGTTCGATCGAAAACAAAGCTCCTATTTGTGCCCAGTAACAGCAAACAGGATGACAAGCCTCTGTCTGCCCCCAGGGAGCACACACCCCCTCCCACACACGTGTATCAGGCAGGCAGGCAGGCAGACACACCCACTTGGGAAAGACAACCACATTCTTTCCAATCTCGGGAGACTATTGCCCTGAGACCGCTCCGAGGCGGACAAAGCCTTCCAGATCACTCCTGTGTTGCAAAACGTGCCCCAGGTTACCAATTGTGTGCTAATATTTTGCCAGCAAGAAAACAAATGCCGTTGCTGCATTCTTTCAGTGCTTGGATGGTCGACGGCCAAAACCCAAACACGAAGGTGTACAGTGGGAAAGTCAGCGGATCTTTTTAACATGCGCCCACGCCACACTGATTTCTTTTGGGACATTTTGACAAGACCATGAAAAGCATCTGAAGGGATAAAATTATCTGAATGGATCCATTTTTTTTTGTGATAAGGGGGTGGGGAAGGCGGCTCTATCAGACCCAGTGTTCATGCCTAACAGCACAGTTTGAAAAGAAAGGAAGGCAAGCTTTGATCCCAAGCCACTTCATGCTTTCCACACACACACACAAAAAATATTAAAAAAAAAAATGAGAAAAACAAAAATTAAAGTAAAATAAAAGCCAAAACATAACACAAACTTAAGTAGCTGTATATCATGCATATCTTTTCCTGCGTTGAAAATGGTTTTGGAAACTCATACCTCTCCAGGTGGCTTCTCATTTACAGGCTAATGTATAACATCAACAGATTGAACAAAGAACAACAATTGTCATTAACAACACTTATACTGTCAGTAATCAAATGTAGACTTCAAAATAAACATACACACTCCCGGAAGAACAGTTTCTGTACCTTGTAGCCGCATCTCTGAAAGTAGGCCTCCTCTTCTTTTTTAGCTAACTCACTGCGTTTGAAATATTTCTTATTTCCCTAAAACAGAGGAGAACTGTTACGGTTTAGAGTTTTGCACAGACAGGCGAAAAACAGGCTCAAACTTCCTTACTTGGTTTGGTGGATTCAGCTACATCCTTTCACAGAGATGGCTACATTGCCATGTGAAGGGAGCTACTTGGAAGCACTTCTGAAAATCAGCAATATAGAGTGACTTTGCAGCACATATGTACAAGCAGGCTTGAAAGTACAATGTGTTCACCAGCGCTTTGGTAGAAACACCCTCTTTGTCACCTACTGGTTAGCATAAAGTTTCACTTCATATGTGGACAAGGCCCGGGCCAGAGTACAGGAAAGCTGTTTAAATAAACCATATAAAACTCACTATTTCACACTAAATCAAAGAGGTGGGATAAATCACCCTTGTACAAAATGCTCTGCAAGCTTATTTCATGCATCTATGTAGAAATGTGGTTAATAAGACCTTCCAGACACACAACAGCTGGAGGCCGTGGTCCCCCTGGAGTATTTTCCTTGATTAATTTCAACTATGACTTTTTACTTCATAGTTTGCCTGCCTGATCTACAACAGTCTCCAGTCACAGTTCCATACTTAGAATCACAGCATGGTAGAAATTGGAAGAAGCCTCTGGAGTTCATTGAGTCCAACCCCCCTGCCAGACCAGGATCACCCAGGGCAGAACACAGGAACAGATTCAGGAGGGTCTTGAAAGTCTCCAGAGAAGGAGACTCCACAACCTCTCTGGGCAGCCTGTTCCAGGCTCTGTCACTCTCACAG
>WUAM01000275.1:752570-767893 GCA_024336885.1 Actenoides hombroni
CGTTGGGAGGGGCGGTGCCCAGGGTCGGGGTGAGTCAGCGCGGAGGGAAGAGCAGACAGAGGAATCCAGCCCTGGGCCGGACCCACTGCGCCGCATTCCCCAGCGCCCAGACACGCTGCGGGGAGACCGGCCCGGCTCATCCCTGGCGCAGGGAAACTGAGGCACTGGCCGGGGAAGTGACTCACTCTGCACTGTGGCCTTTTAAATGCCCTGCTCCGATTAGATAATGGGCGGAAGGATCAGAGAGAGCTCAACAACCCCTCATTACACCTTTGTCTCCCCATAACGCCTTCAGCTCCCAACGGAGACCTTGGCCGTGCCGGGCCGGTGCAGCCCTGCCCCGAAACGCGCCTGCTCGCACCGCGTGCGCCGGGCGGGTGCTGGCGTGATGGCAACGTGGGCTGGAGCACACCCTGGCACCCCACGTGCCGGCGAAGGCCACGGTGGCACTACCCCAGCCCGACCAGACTCCACTGCCTGGAGAGCCTGGAGCCAAAGCTGGATGTGCCTCCAGCTCCTTGCCCAGGCGAAGTTGAGAGCATCCCAGGATGCTGCTGGGTGGGCGGCCCCTCCAGCAGGCACGGACCATGGGGCTCCAGCACCCACTGGGCAGGCTCCAGAGCTCCCCAACTGCGGTAGCTGGGGCGATGAGAGAGCTCAAGGCACTTGTGACAGGGAGGAGGATGGAAGTGCCGTGCTGGGGCTCTCCTCCTGCCTTCCTCACTCTTCTGCCTCCCCTCCCTTGCAGGGTGCAATTATTGACCAGAATCCAGCCCCGGGGAGGGGTTTGGTGCTGTGGGATTCACACCAAGGCTGCAATTGTCCACCAGACAAGGTCCCAGTGTTTTGGGGTGGCCAGCACAGAGCAGCTCCCGGGCTCTCATCCTGCTCTGGAGCTCAGTGCCATGTGGGGCCGGAAGGAACAAGAGTACTGGTGGGGCCAGGGTGGCATTGGGTGCTCTCTGTAGGGTTAGGTTTTGAGGGGAAATGTGATATGTCAGCGATAGGTTAGGCTGAGAAGATTAGATCATCTGTGGTTTTGGGAGCATCAGCAGAGCAGGGCTCTTGGGTAACCTCCGCCACCCTTCCTGGGCAGCACAGCCCCCGCCAGCCCCCGCCCTGCTGAGCCCCTCAGCACCCAGGAACCGAAAACGCAGCACCGATGGAAACTGAGCCACTCAGGAGCTGCCGGGCCAAACGGGAGCTGAACAAAGGCAAAAGAAAACCTCCTCCTGCAGCAGCCCCAGCACCGCCTGCGCTTCTCCCAGTGGCCTTCAAAGCGAGAAGCATCAGCTCCCGGGTTACGGGAGCTGCGTTGCCAAAGGAAAATGCTGCACGTTAAACCCCCGGCTCCAGTTTCTTCCCTTTTCCTCCAGACATTTGCTGAATCCCAAAAGCTCCTGTCCAGGACCCTGCGCGGTGCCCGGCATGGCCGGCTCTTCTTATCCATGGGAAGTCTTTGCCGTGAGCTCTCTGCTCCTCCTGGAGCAGATACCCACTGCCCCAGCCCCCCGCCCTGCAGAGCTGCCCCAGTCCCCCCCCAGCAGGTCCCAGGATGCCTGTTGCTCCTGCATCCCATGGCACTGGGAGGGGGGGAGGCTGCAGCACGGCTGGCCCTTGCTCCCCAAACTGGTACAGGGGTGTAAAGCAGCCCAAGCACAGTGAGAGCAGATGGGGGGATGCGGGGTGCTTTTCCCACGGTCCTCCCCACCCCCGTTGCCCCCATGAGCTTCCAGGGCTGTTTCACAGCCTGTCCCAGTGCCCTCGGGGTGCCCTGGCTGCCAAATGGGGCGCGGGGGCTGCAGCCAGCTGGGGTCCGGGCTGGGGCCCATCTGCCAAGACAGGATACGGGGCTGGACGGGGGACACAATGTGGGGAAGCGACAAGGGGCGAGCAGGGACATCCCGCACCCGGAAAGCCCCCAGCGAGGGGGAGCGGGGGACACGGGGTCCCAGCTCCTCCATCCCCCTGTTCTCCCAGGTGCAGTGGGGACAGAGGCAGCTCGGGCTCATCCTGGCCCCCCGCATCCCCCCCCCACCACGCCGGGCGCTCCCTGACACCCTGCACCTGCCTGGCCCGGGGGGGCCCTGCCTGCAGCAGCCTGTCCGCGGGCGGCCGGGAGGCGAAGGAGCTGGTTGTGCCGGGCTTCGGGGTGGGAGCGGGGTCCGCTCAGCCCACACAGGCGTGGCCGCTCCGGCTGCAGGCAGGGAAGCGTTGGGCTCGGCCGGCCTCGTCTTGCTGGGTGGCAGGAGCCTCCCGCCCCGCTCTCCACCCCGGGGCAGGCGGGCACACCCCATCATTAGGCTCCAGAGCAGCTGCCGGCGCTGCCCGGGCAGGGAGGGGGTGGCAAGGCCAGGACAGAGCCGGCCGGCAGGGCCAGGTGGGGACGGGGATGGCAAGAAGCCATCGCTTCCCTTGCTCGTGGCCCTCGCCCTCCCTGCGCGGGGCACCCAGAGCCCCACGGTGCCCTGACCCGGCGGGAAGCAGACGGGGGTCAGACCCAGCAGCTGCTCGGGACGTGCCCTGCGGAGCCGCGGTGCACAAAGACCCCATTGAGATCCCGCGGGGCAGCGGGGGCACCCAAGGTGGCGGTGGCAGAAGTGACTCCAGCGTCACGCTGGACCTCAATCCCCGCCATTTACACCCGGCTCGGCACACGGGAGGCCTTCGAGGGAGAGGGGATGAAGGCACCGCCGCGTCCTCCTCCCTGCTGCACACCGGGGCATCCCGGAGGGCAGCCGGGCCCGGCCCCCTCGGCTTCCCCTCCCCACCCCGGGCCCCAGCCCGGCGCCAGCCCCGCCAGGAAGAGCCCCACACCCCCCGGGGCCAGCTGCTGCCGCTTCCTCCCCTCCCCCGCCCCACTCCGGCCCCCTCCCGCCTGAGCCCCGGCCCGAGCCTCCACCTTAGGCCCTTCCCACCGTCTAAGGGGAACGGGACGCTCCTGCGCCCGGCTCCACACCCCGGACGGCTTCCGGGCCGCATCCCGGCCACCCTCACCCCCACGAGCTCCTTCTCCTCCAGCTGCTGCCGCTTCCGGCTGATCTCCCGCTGCAAGATGTCCATGGCCACCCCGGCCGCCGCCGCCGCCGCCGCCGGAAGTGACGGAGCAAAATAAGGGCGTCACTTCCGGGGGAGCGCGCCGCCACGTCAGGCAGGCGGACAGCGCCCCCCTGTGGCTCGGCGGGCCGCTCGGTGGGGTGGTGATGGCGCCTGACAGCGTCTGACAGTGGGCGGCAGGGCGCGACAGCTCAGCTGCCCCGGGGAGGTGGTCGCTGGGCCTGGGGAGCACCCAGGGCTGGTTGCTGGCCGGCAATGGGGATGGCGTCGTGGGTGTTGGGTCTCTTTTTCCAACTAATGTGACAGGACGAGAGGAACCAGGCTCAGGTGGCTTCGGGGGGGGGGTTAGGTTGGACACGAGGAGGAATTTCTTCCCCTCCGAGGTTGTGCAGACCTGTCGAAAGGGTGCTTTCCAACCGATAGGATTCTGTGATCCCTTTGTTCGCTGTTCCCAAGGAGCACGTGGGCCCAGGCACCCGAGGGGGCAGCTGCTGCGGCGCGGGAGGGCAGGACGCGCTGCTCCCAGCATGGCCGTGCCCCTCCCTGCCAACAGCCACCTCGCTCGCAGAGCTGTAACAGCACCCCAAGGGAAATCAGAGCGGTTCCGCTGACTCCAGGATGTACACAAGCAAACAGCGTAGGGTTTAATTGCAGGGCGCTCTCAAGGACCCTGCTCTTTCCTCAGGTGCTGGTATTAAAACTCACCCAAGAGATGGGGAAGGCTCGAGGTCCCTGTCCCCTGGGATGTCTGTGCAGCTGAGACAACGCATTGGGATGTCAGCGTGGTGCCTGGTTTCTGCTTCCTTCAGGCCTCAAGGGCTGAGGTAGCTGGTAAGGACTGAGCTCCTCAGTGTGTATATCCTGCAAGTAAAAACCACTGCTTCTGCTAGCTTGAGACCTTGTCACCAGGCACGCGGCGTTTGTGACACAGGTAATAACAAGAGGAAATCTCATTTTGCTTATTTACCTCATTTTGTCCAGTGATTTCTATCCTGTGGCTTGTAGAGTCCAAGTGGTCCAGGAAAAGCTTTGAAGAATGGTTAAGAATGAGGAAGAAGAGCCAATTCTCACTATGCATCAATTCATCAGGGCTACACCATTGCCGGAATCAAAGGCCACTGAGCAGCGATGGGTGAAAGTCACTGTAACTTAGCTCTGGTTTACTTAGGAGCAGCCTGGCTGATGACAGCATCTCTCTGTCCTCTGGCCTCATGCTATTGCACACGGCAGCTTCTGCCTTCCTAGGTCTTCACAGATTTCTTTTCACCTTTAGGTCCTCTCAGACTTTTTCTTTGCCTTTCCCCGTTGTAAGCTCCGTTGCTCCAGCAGCTGTTTTGGAGGGCTGTAACTGCAAATGGCTTTTCATCTATATTAAATAAGCTGTGCTATGGATCTTTCTTGCAGAAAATGTCCCGTTGGTTTAAGGGTGTTGTTTAAACCCAGGCTGGAGGGGTATGGATTTAGAAATCATGCCCTGATTTACCTCAGCCTTGAATGCAATCGCTTTGCAATGAGGAAGCAGGAACAGACCTTCTAATCTTCCTTTGTAGTTCTTCAAAAAGGAAATTATTTCACATCTGATGGTGAAAGGATCCGAGAAGGTCTCAGTAGAGATGCCTGGGGGGATGTGCCCACACTTGGGTAAGGGTATTAATTGGGAGGCTTTAGGAACACTCTGTAGTGGACTTTATGGCAAATGAATTTTGTGTCTGAGTGCCAGCTTCCCCCTCCATGATCTGTAGTGTAGACATAACCATAGACCTTGCTTCATTTCCTGCTCCAGTCTGACTTTGTTCCTCAGTTGGAGACAGTACTAATTGAAGGAGGAAAGCCAACTCACACACAGTATTCACAAGAGTGATGCAGTTACTGTGAAGTGACACCTAGACCAAAGATCTCTCAGCTTATAAAAATCAAATCAAACCCACAAGGTGTCAGGGAGGGGTATAACAGGCAAGGAAAGCAGCTGGCCAGTTTATGTTGGTAGAACAACTTTGGTTAGGTTGGAAATTAATGCTGTACCTGTAAAAGGTGTCTAAAAGGTCACTAATGATGACACAACCTTCCACAATTGATTTGGTGCCCTTCTTCAGAACTCCTGATTCTGTGCTGTCTTGCCTCCAAATCAAACCATCCTTTGTTGCGGCAGGGAAGGTTTAGGTTGGATATTAGGAAAAAATTCTTCACCAAAAGGGCTGTCAACCCCTGGAACAGGCTGCCCAGGGAGGTGGTGGAGTCACCATCCTTGGAGGGGGTTTAAAAAACATGTGAACGTGTCTTTAATGTAAATTCCCTCTGTAATTAAGGCAGTTGTCTTGTCCCATGGAAGGGAAGTGGCAATCTACGAAGTACAGCGTCACCCAAAAGAGTTGCTGTATGTATGCAAATACTTATCTATGTTGGCTCTGGTTTTCTAAGGGCATTCACTAATACCTCCCTGAAAAAGGAAAGGAGGGAGAAAGTATTTGGTGTCATCCATCTCCTCATGACTTCTCTTTCTGAAGACAAAATCTTCGGTGTATAAGAAGTGGGGTGCATAAGAAGTGGTGGTATCTTCTTTTTCTTTCACTGGCTACTCATGAGGAAATCTGCTCTGGCTTGTTCTCAAATTTCCAGGACGGTGAATTTGTTTGACTCCTCTTTGCCTTGGGGTGAGGACATTTTCTAAGGGACATGAATTGTTGAGATGGTTGGGTCAAGTCTGGGCTGGACTCTGTTCAAAGCTTCTCTGTTCTTCAGAACATATTCCGAAGGGTACTTCTATGCTGTCGATTCATTCCAGCCCCTGCCTGCTTCATTAGGGACCTCTCATGCTTTGCCTGTCTCCATTCACACACGCTACTTGGCTGTGGGGTGCACGGCTGGAGCACCGCTTGCCAGACAAACTCCTGGCTCACATGAAAGTTCACCCTGCATGCTCTGCTCCTCAGACCACACAACGGAAACCAATTCTCCACACCACAAAAGGGTTTCTCCACATCTCTGTTGCTCCAGGGAGCCCTTAGACTGTGGAAACTGCCTAGCAGTGTGTTACAAAAGTGGACAATTCTGTCTCTGAGCTGGTCCCTCATCCAGGCAATGACCCTTTTGATGACATCGGTGCGTAAGATATTTTCACCATGTGAAACGGGTGCTTTTCCAAGCTGTATTTCAAGCTATCAATTTATCATATGCGCATTACTCTACTCATTAGAGTCAGTTAGATCACTGCTATAAATCCTTAGCTTAACTGCTTGTTTTCTACCGCTCCTGTTTTGCCTTTCAGGGCAATACTGCTGTTTTGGTATCACGATGGCTGAGTATTTCTGTCTCACATGTGATTAATAAATGTTATATTTTCTGTCAGGGCTGTAGCCAAGCCGTTAAGCTCTCCCAGAACCACTCGCAGAGTCTTGAGAGCTCACTGTGCCTGAGCCTGGGTCTGGAAGCAATAGTGTTACCAGTGGTTTTTCCTAGATCCAGGTTTCTGCAGACCTCTGGAACAACCCCACAGAGTTAACCGCAAAGCTGCTTTGAAGCAATTCACCGCACAACATTCCATATGAAATCAAGACTGAAAAGGGAAATCCAGAAGTTACTCAAAATCTTGGAACATTCATCAGATCCTTGTAAGTAATAGAAACACAAGCGTAAAACATATACGAGGTGTTTCATTCCAATTTCTTGATGATTAAGTGATTGCTCAGTTTTATCTGCTGCAAGCCAACTGTCAATTTACAGGAAGATTATGGAAGGCAGCTCAGAAATACATTGTTTCACTCAAAAAAACCCAGATGTCATCTATTTGCTCAAGTAGTAAAGCTGATCAGAATTATTTTGGTTGCTCTCGGTCGTTGTATTCAGATTATACTGATCTGTTTTCAAGTTGTATTCAATACTTTATGGGCATTCAGTTTCACATTTCTATTTGATATTAAACCAGGGAAAAATCCCAGCTCAGCCAGTGTGCGCGTTCACTTGCACACAGGAGGCAGAACTGGGGCCTCACTGAGCTGACTGAGATTGCAGAAGAATTCATTCAGAAGGACACAGGGCACAGATAACTCCTGGAAACCTTTCTCAAATAGGTACATGGTTCCTTTTATTAATCCTCAAAATAATAGAATAAAAAAGATATTGGATGAAATTGTTTCTATACCATGACTAAATATTTCCACTTTTGGCAAAGAGAGCTCCTCATCCTTCATTTATCATAGAGGTCCTTAACTTTTTGGAAGGGATTAATATATCTAGTTCCCCATTCTTTGCCCCTGTGTTTACTTTGTTTACAGATATGTCACATAGGCTTATGACATAGAATCACCTGGTCTGGAAGGGACATTTAAAGGTCATCTAGTCCAACCCCACTGCAGAAAGCAGGGACATCTTCAACAAGAGCAGGTTGCTTAAAGCCTCATCCAGCTTTATCTGGAATGTTTCTTCTGGGAATCTCTCTGGGCAACCTGGGCCAGTGTTTCATCACAATCAGTGTAAAAAATTTCTTCCTTATATCTAGTCTAAATCTGCCCTTTTTTAGTTTAAAACCATCTCCCCCCTTGTCATGTCACAACAGGCCCTACTAGACTGTCCCCATCTTTCTTATAGGCCCCCTTTAAGTACTGGATGGCCACAATAAGGTCTCCTGGGAACCTTCTCCTCTCCAGGCTGAACAACCCCAACTTTCTCAGCCTTTCTTCGTAGGAAAGGTGTTCCAGCCCTCTGATCATTTTTGTGGCCCTCTTCTGAACCGCACATCCACAGGTCACCTCCACAGGCGTGACAATTTGATCTAAGCAGGCACGGTGGCACTTCTGCTAATGTTTGCAAATTGCACTTCTCTACAGTTCTTGCATGAGGATGTGTCCATCCCCTCTCCATTTAGTGAGTTTAAGCCACTCATACTAGGCTTGCTATTTTTTATTTACCTTTCAGAGCTGCCTAAACGGTAGCACATAATCTCCAGGAGGTCACAGACTGAGAAACACTCAGCCAGAGGGAAGGTCAAGGAAGAAGTGGGGAGTAGTTCCCAGTAGTCCCCATCAGGAGTGTCCAAAAGCCACTGGGAAAGACAAGAAGAGCTCACAGGTGAGGCAATGGCAGGAAAAAGTTCCCAGCATTTCTAACTAACAGAAGTCTTTGAAAGGGTATGACATCATTAGGGGTAAAGGAAGCAGGTGGCATTTTATTTTGGTTTGGTTTGCTTTTTAAAGTATCGTTTGGTTAGTTCTCATGGCAAGTCAGCCCCTACAGTTCCTGTCTGCCATGACAGACCTCTGTGCTGCACGGTTAAATACTTGGGAAAATAGTGACAACCACATGGACGTTGCTGGTTAGCAAGGCTAGAGTGGATTTTAGAAACAGGCTTGAAATAACTGAATGATAATTATCCTCTGGTTCTGATAGAGAAGTATTTAGGCACATTGTTTAGGTTGTCTAAAGGATGGATGGGTCAATTCTTATCCCAGCAGCTTTATTGTTGGTAAAATTGAGGTAGTGTAAAAACCTATTATTGCTTCTACAAAGCTTTACATTTAAGAACAGCTAATTATTGCCAAACTGGCTGGTACAGGAGATATCTGAGGAAAATTCCATTGTTTTAGGAAACACTATTGGTGACTCAGCTTATGGCAGTTTCATCAGAGCCCCCCATGAACCAGTCCCAAGATGTCACTGGGGAGACTGTGCTCTTTTGACAGCAGTGGCCGTTTGTGACTGTTAATTCAAAACACCTTGCAGGAAAATGATCGTGCTGGTTTTTTTTGGGGGGTTGATATTTCTGTAGATGTTCTTTCTAGCACTTCAACAGTATGGGGCCAATGATGTATAGTGGAGAACATACCTACTCTCAGCATCAGTCTGCACTACAGATAACCAAGCAGCAAACTCTTGCCAGGAGAGACATGGTAACAAGACTAATCCCTGCCAATACAGACTGGGTTGTCAAATTCCATGCCCTGTTATAGATCCATACAATTCTCTCTCTTCAGCCTTCCCCAAAGCAAAGTCTATACTTCATAACTCTCATTTTTGAGACATTTTGGCTGCACTGACATTATAGGTGAATAAACATGAGAGACACCCTTCCCCCCCCCCAACCACCAATCAGATCTTGCTGGATCACAGAAAAGCTCATTAAAACCATCTATTTTTCTTCTGGTTTTATGTGTACAGAAGATAAAACGGTTGAGCATAAAGTATTGTACTTCTGAGTTCATTACCTTCTATTCAACCCAGGCAAGAAATCTCTCAAAGTTTTTACTAAAAATTCATACTTCTGTGCTGTCAGTTTGATCCCTGCAGGACATGTCCATCTCAGAGAAAATACCCTTTGAGTTGCATTGGTTGCCTCCACAGAGAGGTCAAGGATTGAATGGGTGATGGAGTCTTCCATCTCTACACATCTCTGAGGGGAAATCCAGAGGGGGGCACATTAATGGAAATGCTGGTGCATGTATCTTACTGCTGAATAAAAGCATCATATTCAGAGCTTGTCAGACTCCAGCCTGACACAGATACTAGATTCACATAATCTCTCTTTAAAAAGTGCACGTGTGAGTCAGTTTTGAACTACATTGTACCTTGCAATGAAATTTCATGTTTTAGAACTGAAAAGCAGGCAGGTGGTTATGAATGTGTCTTAAGCTATTTCTCCAGCCTGCAATGTAGGTACTGTTTGAAAACATTTAGGGAAGTAAAACATCTTAGTAGGAGCCACAGCAACTTTTCATGAATTTATTTTAGCTTGCATCAGTATTCTGAGCTGCGAGGATTATAATTTAGTAGAGAGAGCCTCATTGGGAGAGGGGATTCAAGGCGCCGAGCCTGCAGCCCCGTGAGTTGACAGGGATGCTAATATAGCCACGGCAGAAGTTTAGAGAGCAGATCAGAGCAGCTGGGTGGGCTGATAGAGAGGATCAGGGCAGCCCAGAGGAGCAGTAAGAGGATCCAAATAAGTGGATTAGTAGCATACCAAAGCACACAGTACTTTTAGTTTTCAAACTCCCATTGATTTTAGTGCAAGTGCCTTTACTAATGTGTGGCAGGAGAAACGGAAGAGGATCAAGGCAGAATCGAGACACAGATAGCAGCTCCCTGTGGCAAGCTGGAAACGGCGAGAAGGCCGGGCTGGGGAGGCACCGCATCATGTCCCCACATCAGCCTCAGTCAGGACTGAACGGAGGTTGGCTGTTGTCTGGGCTTCTTCATCCCACGGCCTCAAGGAGCTGCCTAACGTTGCTAAATGCTATTGTTCCTGCAGCTGATTCTGCATTCATTTTCCATCCGTAGCTCCAGTGACTGACTCTTTCCATGGCTGCACTGTTACTTCTGCCTTCAGCTGCTCTGGCTAAAGCAAACTGGCACCAAAATGGAGGTATGGTTAGCGCATGGTCCTCTTTGAACTCCTGCTAGCAGGGGACTCACTGGGCTGCTGGACCCCGAGCTGAGCTTGCTGCAATTTGTGCCTGTAGCGTTCTTCAGAATTGGGACCGCTTACCCGAGTGGTGCTCAGGCTCCTGCGATTAACAGCAAGTCCTGAACTACCCAAAGCTCAAACATGCCCTTTTCTAGAATGCCAGCCTGGCTTTACACTTCATCTCTTGCGACAGAGGTGGTAGTGAAGCAAAGACACATCCAGATGAAGATTGCTAATCACTGTGACTCTTTATACAGCACAAACCCCCAAAGTTCTAGGCAAAATAACGAGCTCTACTCACACTGCCCTCAGTTCCCTCAAACCGCTTTGGGCTGTAAGTGGGAAGAGGCAGGACAAAATTTGTGCAGCTCCCGATGTGCCCATGTTGCAGAGAAGCACAGGACATGCCTGTGTGTGGGCAGACATTTTTCACTCGTCCACATGAGCTTTCATTAGCTTTTGTCGAGGCCTTTTCTTCTTTATCCTCCAACCACCTCTGTTGCTCAGACACCTCGGTCTCCCCACTCACTCCTCCCAGAATTCAAATCCGAAAGCTGGTTTGTCCTGGGGGAGAATTAATATCCTAATATCCAATTACCCTACAAGTATTTGATCAGAGTGGATGACCATCAAACTCTGACTCAGACTATACTGCCCTTCCTTGCAGTCTTAGTCCAAGCTACACACAAAATGCCAGTGGGGAGGGCAAGCCCAGCCTTGCAGCCAAAATAGGGTTTGCATTCTGATACGGAAATATACAGAGGGTTTGTAACCACACACACAAAGAGCACTTTGTACAGAGATTCAGTTATATTCTTTATTGTTGAAACAGTTCTGGAATGTTTTGGTCTCCCTGAGCCGGCAAACGGATGAAAACATTGGTCTGTCCTGCAGTTTTTTATTTCAAATTTATATAGGGAAGATTAACAAGCAGCAGAACAAGCAAGAAAGCATTTCAAAAGACTGTCCCAAAGGAAGAGTAGAGTAAGGATAGAGACATAATAAGATGTCAAGTCCCATCTGAAATGGTACAGGAAAAACTTAGGGGGAACAGAAAACAATTTAACTTGTGCTCCTATGCTTCAGACTTCTTCAGGGCATCCAGAAACCTACCTCTGCAAAGGCCCAGTCCTTGGATATGCTGACACAGGAGCCCCCTGAAAGGGAAAGTGTGTAGGAAGACAGCACGGCATCAACGTGACCTACTGTCAAGTTGTGAGCTGAGAAAAAGTACTGCCTACGTGGCTGGTGTGACCATAAAGACATCACTGGAAACCTGCAAGGGAAAACCGCTACCACAGTTTATAAAATCCTCAACAACATTCATTACACATAACCAAACAAAATAGGTAACCTATTAACCTATCACCTCTGCAGCTCCTGATCTGCAGTTTACCTCTTCAGACTCCAAGACAAGTGGTAAGCGTGGCGCTGTTAATGATGTGAGAGTCAGCAGGCTCTTCCTGCTTCACCAGGCCTCACATGGATTCCCCGACGTTAGGGTCTAAAGCCTCCGAGTTCGTGAGACTTTTGCCAGTATAATATTTCCAACTGAAAAGCTGAAGGAGCTCTTCAAACATCCATATAATTACCCCACAGCTCTAGGATTCTTCAGTCTTCTTTGTCCTACACCATCCTACTTTCTAAATAATAATCAAAATATTGTAATTAACTGGACATACCTGTGAGGCTGGAAGCAAAGAAAAAGTCTGGGGCATCCTGATGTGAAGAGTGCTGCTGCTGTTAATACTGAAGTATTACTAGATTAATTATATTTAACTGGTTAGCTAATCTAGCATCTGAAATGGAAAAAAAACCAAACAAACAAAAAAGTCATTTACACACCACAAAATTAATGGGAAAATTAGAATGGGGAGGAGATATTTTGAAAGTAACTCGAAGCATAATAAAATGGTAACTAGGAAATGCTCAGAGGTAATCATACTGACTTGGGATGTGTCACAAAATAAAGCCCTTATTTAGCTAGCTAATTTCATGGCATTTTGAAAAGCACATTACTCAAAATAATAATAAAACCTCAAATAATGGTTTGATTGAGGAAACCCTTTATGACTACTCATGACTATATAAAAAAACGCTCTGCATAGTCCATGTTTTCACCAGAAAAAAAGGAACTATGGGTTCTTAATCTGTAATGATAACAATCCGATATGGAGACGTGAACTGAAATAGAAGATGAAATTAAAAGCCGGTCACCCCTCGGAGCCAGTGCACTTCATCCCGAGTCACTTGGCTGCCACGGCAGCGCAGCCGGCGACTATTGAGGATGACACAAAGCACCCATTCTAAGGGAATAAAGATGACTTTCATCTCTGGGTTTCTCCAGATCGAATAATGTGATGCTGGCCCATGACAAACCAGCAGATAGTCCAAGTCCAGTTGTAGGATACCCACCCAAAATGCCCCACAACAGGCTCACAATTTACAGTACCCAGGAGCCTTTGAGTTCTTGGAGTTCTTTTTTAAGTCACGGCAGAGAAACTTTAGCAATACAGGATGGAATGCATGGGTTCCAGCTACCAGCTGCTCCCGAATGTTGTGTAGATAACTAGAAGACTTTGACCTAAAGTCACCTTGTCCCAATTTCGACTTCACTTTTACGCAGATGAGATGACAGGATGGGTGCTGAGGTACCCAACTGGGCTAACACTTTCATAAATGAGAATCGCAAGGGTTACTCATCCGAGTAACTGTATCTAGGCTTGCTTGCAGGGGCAGGCTTACTCTGCAGGTAGGAAAGAATGAATCTAATTCAAAAGAAGCAACATGGCAAAAAAGAATTAATGAAAAAGGGGATGTGCTAACTCTTGTAAAACATTATTTGGAACTGCAGCATCCAGCATTCAGCCTGAAATGTCATCTCAAATCACGGGCGTCCCTTTAAGCAAAAAAAATCCAACACGGAGAAGAAAAGGAGAAAGAGAACAGCTGATAAAACACTGCCATCGCTTTTTCATAAACTATACCCCAACATATTGCAGAAAATTGACTAACATAGGGAAACAGAAAAGATCTCTTTATTTTTGCAGCACATTCCTTTGGCAAATGCAGGGTAAAGGCCATCATGTGAGCCAAACAGTAAATGAAGGCCTTATGCTTTATCAAAGTTCCCCTATTGTCCCAAGAAGGATGAGAGTCACACACGACACTCAGCAATGCTCAGAGTCTCGTAAATAAAGTTAGCAGGGGTCAGCAGATCGGGGAAGAAAAAAAAAAAAGAGAGAGAAAATATACTTTTTGTACACAAAATGCAGGCACACTGCTGCTGCATTTCAGACCTGAGCTCGCTGCGCCGTACCGGCGATGAATTGGACCCACACACTTTAGCAACCAGCGTATGACATCCAGGTGGATGTCACGGATACCTCTGCTGCTTCAGCATCCTCCCAGAAATACCTAATGCAGGGGTTTTAAATAGTACGTTAGCCCAGTTTCCTTTCACAAAGTCTTACAGCAAAGTTTAGAAGAATTCCAAAAGTAGCATATTGATTGCCTCTGGGATTTTCCACTTCGCAATTTAATAGAAAATTACACCCTCACCCAATCTGTGAGGTTCCCATAACCTCCCTCGTGAATTTCATTTCCCAGAGTCTCATAAACGTTACCGTTAGGCGTATTCTCTGACGCTGCTTTTACCACGAAGCCCGTTTCCCGACGTTGCCTTTGGGAACCAGGTACACTCTGCGTGGTGTTTGGACAGCACCTCGCACAAAAGAACTCGGGTCTGACCGTGTTTGCACGCAGCTATGACACAAATCACTTTAATACTCGATTTGCTTTCCCGTTACTAATTTTAGGCCATTATTCCAAGTGATCGGGTCAGTCACCATTACTGAAGCCCGTGGGATTCTCCTGGGTGCTCTGCTGAGACTAAGGGAAGATGTGCATCTGCTGGAGTGGGCGTACGCGAGTATCACACACTCTTCTCCTTGTCATAACACAGTCTGACTACACGTAAAACACAAGACGACGACCGGGAGCTGTGTTTCCAGTCAGCTGGAGTTGTAACTGTAAAATTAGCCTGGGTCCTTCCTCTACAGGCAACAGGCAAACGCGCTCTGGACTCTAAAAAAAAATGGTACACCAACCGATTTAGGCAAAAGTACTCCTGACTGTAAAAGAAAACACTACTCCAGAAACGAACTGAGTACAGTAAGCGAACTGCGAGTATGGCTGAAGGTGTCAAGTGGTGAGTAAATCAAAGCAGTGGTCGCAGCTGTGTTTGGGCCACCCGTACGGCTGCGGTGACCTCCTGGCGACCATCGGAGGGTGGCCAGAGGCGGTGTATCTCCCTCCTCCCCAGGGCTGAGGCTCTTCCTCTCACCACAGCGATCCTCGGTTAACTAAGGCGGGTTGGGTGCAGCTCAGAGTCCCCGGCCCGGCCGGCGGTTCAGCGCGCTCCCCCCGGCCCTGGGCCGCGACATTGTTGCGATAATCGCTGTAAATGACGGTAATAAGGAGCTCTCGGCGCCAGCCAAGCCCCGTCCCTGGGCTTTGCCTACTTTCCACAAGCGGCGGCCCCACCAGAGCCAAGTTCAACCCCACGCCCGCCGGACTATGGCCCGGGAACGCCTCCGGTCCCGCTGAGCGCGATGAGTTCCCCCCCGCTCAGCCCCTCCGGGCACCCCCCGCCGTCGCCGGGGCCCGCGGGCAGCGGAGCGGCCCCGAGCGCTCGGCGTTGGCGCAAGGCCGCACCGAGAGGCCGCTGCTCCCTCACGGCCGGGCACCCCCCCTGCCCGCCGGGGAGCCGCGGGGCCGCAGCGCCTTCCCCGGGGCGGGCAGGGGAGCGTGTGACGGCGGCGGGGCACGGCAAGGGGAGCGCGCCGGTGCCCGGGAGAGAGGGGGGTGAAGA
>WUAM01000275.1:768989-816803 GCA_024336885.1 Actenoides hombroni
GAAAATGTAAAAGCAGGAAGCCAGCAAAAAAATAATGACACTTGAGCAGCAGCGGACCTTCTTAGTATTCAACTCCTGTGGATTTATTGTGTTTCGGGTGGGATTTTTTTCCTCCCCTTGACTGCGTATTTGAAAGAAAAGCCGGATAGAGGTTGCTTTATTAAAAAATCCACGCAGCTAATTGATTGTACGTGGGCAGGGGAGAGCCGCTGGCACGTAACTTGTTCGCTCGGGGTGTGTTTGCTTTTGGAAAAGAGGATATTTTAAAAGAGATCGCGGGGAGGAAGTATTTGGATTCATGTCGGGAAGCGGCAGAGCTCTGTGTTTCAGTCTTGTTGTTGTTTTTTAATAATAAATAATAAAAAGATCCAAGCACTGGTAGGCATTTTAACAGGTGGACATCCCAGCCCTACAGATTTATTTTGGCCGGGGCTTTATCCCTTCTCCAGCTGATGAGGTCTTTTTGCCCTGATGGATTTGACTCGAGATCTTTTTTTCCTTTTGTATTTCCAAGTACTGGATGGGAATATCTCCATGAAACGCCGTGTGTGTCCTGCATGCCAAGTTCAAGGCAGGTGACTGCCTGGGTGTAATGTCACACTGAGGAAAGAGGGGAAACACACAGACACACAGGTGTCAAGACTTGCTGCCTCAAGAGTGATGTCTTCACAGGCACTTGGCAAAATCACCTTTGATGCAAAGAAATATAAAGGTGAAAACAAACTCACCTGGTGGGAATAGTAAATAATGACTGTGTCATCACAGCAGGGTCTGGAGCATCACACGTACTCCCTGCTAAAAACTAGAGGGGCCGTGACCCGTCAGACTTGTCTGAGATGTATGGGAGATCTGTGCACATTAGCAAGCCCATCAAGGGTTTAATTTCTGCTGAGAACGCATTTAGTTTGTGAGGTTTTGATATTGAGCATGCTCCCACCCAACTCAGAGGCAGAGTTAGTGCAAGACTGGGCTGGAGCCTGGGGTGTGGAAGTGAAACAGGTGGAAAAGCAAAACTGAAATTGAAGACGTGGTTTTATTTCTGTTCTAATGGAGCTGTAAAAATAATATGTGTGCTGTCAGAAATAGATGACTATTTTGCCAGTTCTTAGTTGCTGCTCGTTACAGGGTTTAGATATGCTTCAGTGTATGAGATGATCTATTTAACCTTGGTTTAATAGATAAATTCAGTTACAACAGTGCATTAATAATAATTCCTGCTTTTTCTGGGGTCTCTTTTTGGACATGGAAAGTCAAACACAAAGCCACACTAAAAACACATCCTAGGAAGAAATTTGTGTCTTTGTACTTTGAGTATGGAGGAGATAAAAATCACATTTTGCATGTGAGTCTGCACTCGTGTACTCTCTATCACAGTTGATTAGAAAGATAATTATGTATAAATAGTTGTCTCTTGTAATTGGCCTTTGCCTCTTGCAGGAGTCATTCTCTAATGTCACAGTTTAGTGTTTACTGTTGTGAAATTGATATGGATTTCGCAGTGCCTGGACTGTGACATCCAAGGCAGAAGAAGGAAAACCCAAGAGAAAAGGCTACGTTCTGTCAGTTTGTGGTAGCACACCATCTGTTGATGATGTGCACCCATACAGTGCTTATTTTGTCCCCAAAAAAACTTCAGAGCACCTTACCGAGCCAATCAATAATGACCAGATCGAGAGGACATCCATTCCTCAGCCACCTCTGGGATGAAATGTGGTGACTTTAAGGCAGCAGCTGTAGATCAGAGTAATGCTGTGACCAACTGGATGTATGGAGAGAAGCTCTAGAGAAGAAACCACATGTAATCTGTATATCTAAGGGGACCACAAGTCTGTAAACCATTTAATTCCTGGTTTCCCAGTACACCCAGCAGATCTTGAACGGTCTCGAGAGGATGGAAATGCAGAGTGTGGTGAGTTGACCATGGCTGGCTGCCAGATGCCCACCAAGCTGCTCCATCACTCCTCTTCCTCAACAGGACAGCTAATCACCATGGAAGGCTGTCAACATAAATCCTGTAGTTTTTAGCCTTATGAAAGGAGCCTTTACTTCCTCAATGTCCTATCTCAAACTTCACCTTTACTCGTTTCCCTCGCTGGGCGTACTCGGTAGGCAGAAGAACCCTTTGTGTAGCACCTCATCTCTGACCTCTCCAACTCCCTGTTGTGGGGTTTTTTCCCCCCTCATTTTCTTTCCAGGCCCTTTACTTTCTTTTGCGTTGCTACATTAAGCTCAATTCTAGTTTACTTATTGGGTTGTTCCTCCTCTTGTGCCCTCAGGACAGTCATGCTGTACAAATAAGCAGCACGTAACAAAAAAAGTTTGACTTCCAGGGGACCATTCTGATCCTGTAGCTGTTTTGTCAGAGGTGCCGGTGTGCTGCTTGTGGGAGGAGGAGCTGCCTATGCTGCCCTCGGTCTCTCTGGTGCCTTTTAAGTGTATCCCCCAAAGTGCTCTTCCAGGAGTTAATCTCCACCTCACTTTTTGCGAGGCAGGTAAACATAAAAACCAGTTTACAGAGGGAGTAGCTGAGAGAGTTGGGAACTGGGAGGGCATTAAAGGAGTGAGGTGGGGAGGTGGCTGTTTCAAGACACTGAATATATTGTTCAGTCTTGAGCGAGTTGCCGAAGGACAAAGTGTGTGCCAATAGCAGAGTCAGAAATAGCATCCAGGAGAGCTGCCTTTAGACACTTTTTTTTTTTTTCCCCCTGGACTTCCTATTCCCTCTGTACACACATGTAAACAAAGCTCTGGCTTTACTGAACACCTGCCTGGGATTTCAGCAAAGACCTTCCCAGCAAAAGGTTCTTCTATTTGAAATAGAAATGCGATGGTGCTTGATTTATTTATTTATTTTTGATCCTGTAACATCTCTGAATATGAGATGCGGATGTTTATGCTTAAGGCCATCGCAGACGTTAGTTTTCTGTAGGTGAATATCCTGAGGTGTGCCTGACCTTCCTTCTTCAGAATTCTGAGGCCGGTGACACCAGTATGAGTCAGTATAGCTCAATGATGCAGCCCTAATGTATGTTGCTGATTTTCTTACTGGGGTGAAGTTTGAAAGTTTCCCTCGGTCTCTGGGTAGGTAAAGATTTTATTGTAAATCTGCTTTCTATCTGTAAAGCAAGAAGCCAGATAATTGGCATCTGGTGGGATAATTTGCTGTGAAAATGAACACAGTAATTTAGGGCAGGCATAGCTATTCCCTAAAATCTGTGAAATATTTGAGCTGAGTCTCTCCAGTGTGAGCAAAGTTTTTTTTAGGAGGTGCTGATACAGAGCACATTTTCTGTGGTTAATTTGATGTAAGTGAAATAAACTGAAGATATATTGATAAATGGTGTAGTAAAACTGTGGCAATGTGTTCAGCGTTCATTTTTTCCAGATCACTTGAGTTCTAATTTTTTTTATCGTTTTTCATTCCAGATTACCACCATGAGATATATAAGATCTCTGACTACAGCAATGATGTTAATGGAGAGACCAAAGAAACACAACCAGTTTTTTTAGGTATGTGCTTGTGTTGATTAATTTCCGAGCAACATAGCGTGGCCATTTGCAATTAGGGAGGAAGAAAACTCTGTGCAAGCACAGGAAGCTCCTGCCATTGTTTAATATGACGTTCTTTTCAAGAGCCTTTTATTCTACGAATTGCCAATATATCCTTTATTAACACTGCTAAAAGTTGTAATTTCAGACATAAATGTTTATTAGTGTCTACACACAGTGCTAATTATCACTCAGTCAGAGAGCCAGATGCTGACTCTGCAGTTTTGCGGCTCCGTGCTCACCCCATTTACATCGCATATTCGCTGGCATGCTTCACTGGCAGTAGTTGGTGTAATTGGGGTATTACATCTTTGACATCTGGATAACAGAAATTCAATTTCCAGGAAGCTGCTATTTGTTTGGTTTTGCTTCTGCCTTGGGTGGGATAGAGGATTAATGTGCTGTCTTAATGTAATGTCCTTTCACCTCTGCAGCTTGCCTGCTAATCCTGCCATGGCAAAATTAAATTAAATCAACAGTTAAAAATGTGTAAAGAAAACAGAGAAGTAATATAGAGTCTACAGCATGATATATACTATGGCATGATAGGACTGGTTATCAGTGAACCTTTATCTTTCCTGCCTGTGTGCTTTTTGTCCTATATAACTCCTCAGCTGCAGAGTGTTTGTTCCTTTCCTGCTTCCAGCCCTCTCCTGTCACATCTTAGGACCTCACCAGGGTAAAGCACCTCTTGGAAAAAATTTGTCGGGCCAAATTCAGAGGAGCAAGGACCAGATTTTTGAACTACTGTAACGACTCGTGCTGTATAAAGCAAGCGCTCGGACACCTTGCTCAGGCTTTGGAGAAAGCAGGTGCTTTTGCAGTGATAAATTTGTGGGTGTCTGCTTCTCCCTAACTACACCAGGAGCATACAGTTTTTTGTAGGGTGATTCAAGGTTTCTGTAGTCTGTGGGTGTTGCCCCCTGAAGCCAGCAAGAAGCGTTGGTCCCGAGGGTGTGAATCAGCACCTGAAGGCAGTCTGCCTGCAAAGTGCCTTTGTCTCCTTAACTCATAGTGCCACATCCTCTTTTAGAGGTCAGCAGCAAATAGGAGAGAATAGGAGGACGCCTTGGGCAGCATGGAATCTTCTGATGGTTGGAATATTTACACGGGGGTGACAGCTGAGTAAAAGTTGCCTTCTCAGCTTCTCGCAATTAGGATTTCAAGCAAGTATTTCTCCCCTGCACCCATTTCCAGGGAGAAGCAACGGTGGCTGCTCTGCTTTGTGTTTGGATTTCGTGTTCTGTAAGCACTTTTCAGTGAAGTCTGATAAACCTGATGGAGTGAGCTCCGCGGGAGGTTTACTTTGAATGCTTTCGCTTCCAACCTTAAGTCATGATAAAGCTTTGGCAAGAATTAAGCAGTCGCTTAAGCCAGGATGTCTCTAAGTATGTGCGGGAGTCTGTGCTTAGACATATTTGCCGTGATTCAGGCCAATTGATTTTGATTTTGGTTTGGCTGTGTTGTATTTGAGTTGGATTTTGGTTGGTTGTGGTTTTTTGAGTATGCCCAGCTTGTCACCGTGAGTGAATGTGCGCTGGCATTTAAGTGCCTAAAGTTCACCTATTTCGAGTGCCAGTCAAAATTTAACCTTTAAGAATGTGAGTCCTATCAAGGATCTTCCTTATCAGGTACTGAAATAGCATTGCAGTCTTGGGAGCCCACCTTCATTTGGCTTTGAAAAGAAAGATGCTATTTCCTGATGATGTCCAGAGCGTCCGACTTTTAGATTGCCTCAGAGCATGCTGGTTTGGACAAGTCTGTATGCCGTATGACCGTGCAAGATTTGTAGACTAGGCTTTTTCCTTTTTCTCTCCTTGAGGGTTGGGTTCAATTCAGTAAGTTACTCAGAGCTCACATTACCTTCTGCACTTCATTTTCAATAGGTTACTTTGGTGTCCCCTTCTATCCAGATTCCTAATGAGAAAGGCCGTGATCTGAGATGTAGGAAAAGCAGTGTGAGGACCTGAACTCAGCTGAAAGCACTGGAAATCTGAGCTCCCACCTTTTGGCAGGGATCTGGGATGAGTGGCATTTGGCATTCCAGCTTTCCTTTAAAGATTAATTTTACATTGCATGGAGTAATTTTTCATTGTGCTTTAGGGATGGTGGAATCACACCACTTTCCCCATCTTGGCGTCCTGTCCACTAATAAGAAGCTTCAGGTTATAATTACTGCCTCACTTGATTTCACTGTTCTATGCCAGAATTCATCGCAGAAGGATGTTCGCTCCGACTTCTTGTCTTAGAGTCAAGTTTGTTCCCCAGTTTAGGTTTGCTCTCCAATTTAACTGATTCATGGGATCAGCTGTTGAAACCTCAATGTGATGCAGCCTTTAAGGTGTGAGTGGATGCTAAGATACATCACTGAAACTATTACCTTCAGAAAAGGTGAAATGTTAATGCCAGTGTATAAACGAGTGAAGCTTTATCAGGAGTGGAATGTGCACGTTGCACAGTTGCAAACGATGAACTCCAACTGAAGAAATGCACTGTGGAGAAGAGGGGAGCTTCTGGAGTAAACAAGTAAATCGAAGGAATCCAGTTTGTTTAAGATGCAGGTAAATTAAGGGTCACATGACAGGAAAGACCTGTTGAACCTAGGTGGTCTTTTTGTACCAGCACAGAGGGGCAGAGCATGCCTTTGTGTAAATGTAGGCTGCAAATTGGCGGAAGCTTCAGCACAATTAGAAGAATGTGGAACTGGAGGTGACCTCTGACAGTTGCGATGGTGTAAAGTCCAACTGCTTTTTTTGAATGGAGCTTGGGAAGTTTGCTGATGTGACACAGTGTTGGAGTGGGAGGTGTGGTAGCTTGTACTGTCCTCTGATCCTTTGTTCTGATAAGATGGTAAACAAGAAGTCCCATCCTTCTAGATGAAGGACATACTAAACACAGCCTTTACAAAACTCTGAGTGGGGGGGAAGTATTGCTGCTGTGTTTTGGAGATGGGGACTGGCATCCCTTGTTTTGAAGGGAAGGGCTTGGTTATCTGATACCGGGAGAGACTGCTCAACCTGCAAAGGAGGAAGCAGCCCAGACTGAAGTGCTCAAACCTTGAAGATGGACAAGATTTAAGACAGACCTGACTTGAGCTTATACCAGTTATCAGCATAAACTTTCTGTCTTAGGGCTGCTTGCCCAGACTTGGAAATAAATACAAGCCCATGAGGGGGCTGCACACCCACATCTTGTGGACAATGCTGGTTAAACCTAGCTTGACTATAAAATACATACATATATATATATCTTCTTGCATATACCACATTGGGTTTTTTCAGTCTTAATATTTTATTATCATCACAAAAAAAGTGGAAATATAATATACCTCCAGACAGAGTGTTTTTACAATGCTTTCAACTTGAAATTCAGGCTCTGTCTTTGAAAGGTTAATGTAGAAAACTAATTATATTATCCTGGTAATCAAATGTGTGATGAGACATTTGTCTGTGTAATTAACAGTGAAGAACTTTTATAGTTTCATAAAATCGAATGCTACACACAGTGTGCTTGGAGCATTTGTTTTGAAGAGATGTCCAAAACAGAGATGTTTATGACTGATATAAAGTGGGACTGAAATGTACTGTAATGCAGGTATCTGTGCATTTTACAGCATTTCGCATTTTTGAAATGGAAAGCAGCAGATTAATAACTTTGCTATGTCAGGGTAAAAATAAATAATGTGTTCTTGGAGCAGGGGAGCGATGCGCAAGTTACTCACTAATTTCAAGAATGTATTCTGTCCCAGAAATAATGTCCTTTGCAATTTATGCACAGAGAAGAAGTTGACTTAACACGAGTCTGTGAAGTTGCTTGTTAGTTTTACTAGAATTATATACCGAGTTTGATGGTTGCGATAGCAGCTTCTGTAATTAAGGCTGCAGAAAAGTGAATTGTATGTATCTGTGTTCTCCAGTGATCTAACTTTGTAAAGCATTTCCCTTTGGGGCCGAAGCATGATCTTGACCTGAGATATTTCCAAGAGCTTGGGGAAGTTCTTGCCTATCTGTTATTTTTTTTTAATTATATGACCCCATTAATATATACATTTATTGAACAGTTGCTCACGTTTCCTTTCTCAAGTGATTTAGCTGCTGCAGTGTGACATGAAAGTGTGTGACTTGGAGCTTCGGTATCTGTTCCTCTTGGGTGTTTTGAAACCATGTCACCAAGCTCTTCAAAAATTGCTTGGTGGCCATGGCCGGGCCACCTAGGCTGATACAGCTTTCAGATAAATAACCCCTCAGATCCTGACTGGTCCCAGGGTCTGATCCTGTTTTATTTATTCTGCAAATTGCTTTGCCTCCATTAACTTACAGGATGCTTATTAACTTCCCGTGTCTCATCATAGGCGGGGTGTCAGTCAACCCATGGAGTTCCATGCTTGGTTTGGGAGTTGGGGGTCTAATTTGAGGGTGATTCAGTTTTGCTGCAGATAATAATATCAGTGCTGTGCGTGATGAGATGAAGGTAGGTAAGTGCTTTTAAATGATGTTTTAGAGCACTGCTAAGACACCACAGCTAAGACAGCTTGAATGTCTCTATATGTTAGCTTAGGGTACTCAGAGTCCCTGGCTCATAACTCATGCTGCTTGCGTGACTCCCTGACGTTGTTCGTGACCACGGCTCTCCCCGCTGACTTGGGGTTTAAGTTCTTAATTTGCAAAGCGTGTTGTTGCCCGTGTTACTTGTTTGTTATAGGTCCTTATATGCCAGCAAAGGCTGGGGATCACTGATTGGAGAAATGCCTTCTTACCCCATCAATTTAGCTACACAAATGCCCAATTCGCATTACCCACTGAGCAGTCGCAACTTTCCATGTGATTTAGGAAACCTTTGATCCAATAAGAAATCGTGCACATGGCTTCTGTGTTTTCCCCATGCTGGCCTTAACCATTTTCTCTTTCGGGATTGCCTACGCTAGAAGATGACAGTGGCAAAAATATCTTGAGTTTTGAAAACTGGGGCTTGATGTGAGTCTAGATTTTGCTGAGAGGGGATGCCAGCTCTCTTCTAGGATATCTGTCTTTGAGAGAAGCAGTCGAATACCACGTAACGTTCCAAAAAGCTTTTTGGTGAGCTCAGCCTGGCTGTGCAGAGGCGATGGGAGCCCTGCGTGCGTGTGCCTCCCCATCCCCAGAGCTGCTCTGCACTAGCCCTTACAAAATCTTCAGACACGGTACATGAGTTTTGCTGGCCCTCTTCCAGGAAGAGCAGCAGTCGAGTGATGTCTAATAAACTGGCGTTTAATATGTTTGATTATATAACCTGCTGCAATTATTTATTATTTTTGATTGAGCTTTCAAGCCATACGCGGCGACTTCCACTTTTTCTCACCTCTGATGCCTTGTTTCCTTACAAACCAGGCTAATGCTGTCAGCTCACATCTGCTTGTCTGGCTGCCTGTCGCTGACGTTCCCATCCTCTCCGTAGCTTCTGAACTCAGCCACCAGTTTCAGCCCAGTTTGACACAAAGGTCTAACTCTGTGAGATACAAAGTACCTTCAGCAGGCAGCCCGATGGAGGAAAAAGCCCTATTTCTATAGCCAGGAAAGGAAAAGTTTCTGTAGGAGTTTCATCTGCCAAAACACAACACGACATAAAACTAGATGCTAATTCATAGAAAACCAAACTGTATTGCAGAAGTCAGCTACTCATTAATATTTCCCAATTAGAAGCATAAATGTTAAAAATAAATTCATTAATTGCAAAATATTGGGCAAAGACAATGTTGTGGTTATTTGTTTATGTAAGTCAAAGGAAGAAAACATCAAATACAGATGATTGTCCAAGCTGAACTCTGTTTGCTCACTTATACACTTCAAAACACATACATTAATTACAGTTGTGGTTACCACTTCTCTAATACTGGAATAAAATTATTATCTTAACCCTATGTTAAAACTAATATTTTAACATACGGTTACGCATCACTTTATAATGCTTTGTAGCACATTATTAGGATAACATTTGACAAATGGGGGAAAAGTATAACAACTTGTTTGTAGCCAGTGTGCTATATTTATATGAAGTTCAGTAAGCATAGCCGTGAAAAGATGGTCAGCCATACCCGGGCAGAGAATGGAATGAATGAGTTACCGATAATATTTGGTTAACCGGAGTTGTTTACAGATCAGCTGTGTCAGACAGGTGCACACTTGGCATGTGGATGCTACTTCATCCTAGGACGGTTTGGTTTATGTTTTGTGCCTTTGTAATTTTAAACATTTTTACAGCTTTCCAAGCTGTTTTTATGCTGTGCACACTTTCAGTAAGGAAAGAGATTGAAAGGAATTTTGGGGAAATTACTTTTGATGACTATTTGGTGTAGTATTTGTGAAAGGGCTTCGTATTGCTTTTTTGGTTTGCTTTTTTTTTTTTTTAAGATGATAGTCAGGCGATGTGGAAAAAATAGGTTATATAGAAGGGGCCATCATAGCAACAGCGATAATAATAATGATTTAAAAAAATTGTTAATATGTTTTTGCCACGACTACTACCATCTTTATGTACAAGTTGCAAAATAGGCTGTAATTTGCTATTCTTACCTATTTTGAGTAGGATTTTGTAGGTATTTCAGTGTTTTGCAAGTAACTTCATTAGTTTCAGATAAAACCAAAGGGGAATCCAAATGGCAAACCCTGCCATTTGGAGGCACCCCCATCTCCTTAGAAGTGGTGAGTGCCCTGCTGTGGGTACAGGGGTACGGGGATAGGCTGGAACATGCACTGCTCCTCCCACGCCTTAACATCTGTCTCAGGAGGCTTTTCACAGATAGGTAATACAGATTTTGATGTCATAAACTATTTTTTTTTCTGCTGTTTTATTATCTCATCAAGCATTTAAAAACAAAGATTGGCTCTTCCGTAGGACAGAGTAGCTTGAACTGTTTGGTTTTCTCTACGGCCCATCTTACTTTTTTTTTCCCTCATCTTTAAATTACATGGTTGTTATCTGTGAAAATTATCAGCAGTGGAATAGCTGATAACAAAATGTTGTCATTGGGCTCTAGAGCTCATAGCTAAATGAGATAACCAGGGAGCAAGAAGTTAAATCTATTACCGTTCCTGTGCCTGCCTGCAGATTCACACGATGTGACATCAGCTATTCCCTGCTCCTGTTGGGAAGGATGCTGCTGTCGCTGGCCAGTTACAAATTAAAAGCTGTAAAAAGTCATGATTGGGAGAGGAGGGATGTAAACTTGCACTGAAGACTAAGTCAAGCTTACAGCCTATATGTTCCTAAGGCCCTTTCTTACAAAACAGAAGACACATTTTTTTTAAAAACAAACAAAACACCACAAAAAAACCCAAACAAAACAAGAAAAGAAAAAAACCTCAAACAGAAATACCTAGAAACAAACAAACAGACAAACAAACAAAACCAACAAACAAGTTCACAGAGGAGGAACCTCCCTATTTTAAGTAGGGATTACGTAGGATGCAAGTTCAAGTTTTCCTGTAGCATAAAGGTAGGGTTTTTCTATTCAGAGGTAAGTATGCTCATGTCACTGTATAGAAAGGCTTCTATATGAAGGAACAAGGGACCAGAATCAAGGCTGAATAAGCTCAATTAACATTAATATTTTATGTAATTGGGTAAGGGAAATTTAATCTTTCCAACAACGTGTCACCTGACCAGCCATGTAGCACGCAGTCACTACACCTGACAGGAGGAGATGGGTGGAAAGCTTTTTTGACCCTCAGATACGTCTTGCTATTGAATACGAATCCATATTGCCAACATAAAACTCTGAGAGGCAGGGGTACTGCTAAATGGTACAATGGTAAGGGGTTGCTTCATGTTCTGGTGTGATGGGAGCGTTAGGAGCTTGGATATGGGCAGATACAGCCACGTACAGGAGACAGTCTTCAGTGCACAGGCCTGAGTATCTCAATAAGCAGAGTCCAGTGGTACTCTGTGGCCTCTGGAGATTGGGAACTGCAAACAGTTAATCCCTGGTTGGGTAGGGGCCAAAAAATGTCATTTTAAAGGAATTGGTGCTGTGATTTGTTAATTAAATCACACCTACGCACCTAAGTCCTCAAGCAAACTAACAAAATAAATACAGTGCAGAACTTCCTTCCAAAGAGGTTTTGTCACCGCTTCAGCTGAAGTGGAGACGGTGCTAGAGTGTCACTGTATGGGCTTGGCAAATATTTTTCTAAGTTTGGACTAGAAGCTTTCTTGCAAACTGCCCACTCTCCTCACTGGGGAGAGGGGCTGACCAAGGGAACCGGTGCACCAGGTCAAGAGGGAGATGCTCTGACTCAGAAGAGGCTGGAGCAGATTGTGCAGCTCCATCTCTCCTTCTGCTTATTCACTTCCTGGAGCAAAAACTCCCTCTTTGGGTACTGAACATCCCGGGGTACACTGGCCTTGCCACGTGTCCCAGCCACGTTGTGTTTGGCCTGTGCTGGGCAGGGGCTTGCTGCTCTCTTGGCTGTCTGGTTTAGCCAGCTGCCTAAGCGTGCACCTGAGGCAACTGAACAGTGCTGTGGAGTCAATAAAGTTGATGTGCCTGGCACCTTGTGGAACCAGAGACAATGCACATTGCATCTTGGGGTTTGAAAGGTTGGTTTCTTACTTTCGAAGTTTCCTTTGCACTATCACTTTGCCAAAAACAGATTTATTTTGGGAAGCACAAATGCAAATGGAGTGGAGGATACCAGGTATTACTGTTAAGTACACCATAAAGGAGGGTTGATTCATCATTTTCATGATCTTTGTTACTGCATTTCCTTAGGATGTTTGATCTTTCTATTACTGGTAAAAAAATAGAAGCTTCTTATTTCAGAAAGGGGCTATGAGCACTTCCTTATTACTAGTGAAATGTAATGCATGCTTTAACGAGCCAAATAGCTACTATCTGCCCAAAACACGTATATTCATTGTGCAATCAGCAGTTTCATACGTAAAATTAATACTTAAATGGTGCCAGGAGTATTAAAGTATGTAATTGTTATTACTGAAATGCCCTGAATTTATTTGGAACAGTCACATTTTTCTTGTATATACATTTTCATTTTGTTCTCATAATCTACATTTTTAAGACATCCAGCAGTTAGACTACATATGGTTATACAAGTATTAGCTGCTTTTTAATTTACTCCTGTATAATCCAGTATTATTAAATTCTATGGAACAAGGAACTGATCCTGTTCATTAAAATCAATAGATCCAGTGTGGCTCTGTGTGTGTGTGTGGTGTGGTGCTTTTTGTGGGTTATTTTTTTCTTTGTAGGGTATATCCTTCAGCATGTAGCAAACTGATACTTAAAGGGTCTGATCCTTTAGGCTTTACTTGGGGAAAATATCTACTGAAGTAGTCAATGCCTGAATAAGATCAGTCTCTTAAAAGGATAGTTTATTTAAAACTGCTGTAGCTATTATTATTTCCTTCTGGAGAAAAATAATCTTACTCATCAAAGCTTAGAAATGGCATCAAGAAAGCCAAGTTCAGCAGGTCTTTCAACCATGAGAGGTGTCGACCGTCAGCATGGCCTGGTACATACCAGTGGCTGCTCAACCATCTCTTTTCTTTCTTGTCTTGACTTATTTATTTTTGTACTCCAGCTTTTATTGGCATCTGAAATCACTAATCTCTACCCATTACCGTTTTTGCTAATTTACAGTGATAACTGTGGCTCTGTTTTCATTAGGAGATGAAAGCCGGGAAATTAAAAAACAAATTACAGGGATGAGAAGATTACTGAATGACAGCACTGGAAGAATCTATCAACGAGTTGGCAAAGAAGGAGAAAAGCTGAAGGAGGAGCCTCAAGATTTAGACTTAGCCTGGGCCCAGCGCCTGAATCCCCCTGCAGAGTCCCAGGCGAGCCTTCATCCTTCACAGAGCAGCGCATGGAATGAATTATCACCCCAAGCCAGCCATTTTTCAGGGCAATATGGAACTCGATCCAAAACGTTCCAAAATCAAACACGAAATGTGGCATCCAATGGTATGATCTGCGTTAGATACTGAGAATAATACTTTTTTTTCTTTTTCCCCTCCTACTGTACTAAATTTCTGCCTTTGTTGTGATGATTTATTGTACATCTGCACTGAAGGCAGTTATAGTTCAGTCTAAAAAATGAGCACATAGTTATCACTTTGAAAAGGTGTGAAAGTGGGCATGGTGCATTCCACTACCATCTGTCTTAGCTTTTAAAATGGATTCCTGGTGAGAGGACAGAATTACTCAATGCTGTTACAGGCTTAATTTCTATACGGTACTTATTAAAACAGCTTTTGCCATTGTTGTTAAATTCATAGCTAATTAAATGTCAACCTCTACCACTCCTCTTTGCAGTGAGTAATGTAGCGCTGTTGTGACACCGCTCGCAGAGCAGGATTCTACTGACTTTCAAAAGGGCATGGCATTGCCTTTATAACTGGCCACTGAACTTCAGGTACAAAATCCCATCACAGCCTTAGGCTTTTGTTCTTCTGGGGCCGCTGGAGAAAAGAGATGATGGAGTCTTACCTATGAACGGCATGTACTAGAGTGTGGTCCATCTTGTACTGGTGGAGAATTCTGCCCTAAAGTAGATGGCAGTGTGCCCTTAAAATGCTTTTCTCTTGTTACTTTAAGTCCCAGAGAATAGAGATTTTACTGCCAGATTCCTGATGCTCATCTAAATTAAATTCAGAAAGTTTTTCTCCTGATATTCAACTCTAAATTTATATAAGGGAGTTATATTGAAGAGGTACCTCAGCTCTACATTCTGGAAAATAAAAAATTGTGAGATTGCATCTGAAAACATTGACAATTTCCAGCTGATTCTGAAAGTGTTCATACTTCCCAAAAGGAGCATCTGCCGTGTATCCTTCTTTAAAGACATACAAGTTCTTATGGCTTGTAACAGTTAAAAATATGATTACTATTGTCAGTACTGGCCTCTAGGAAGTACTGTCACTGCACTAAAAGGCATACAGCCCAGATGTCACCAGACTGACTGTTTCTCTTTAGAGACAATGATCACACAGAGGTACCAGTTGACCCAGAGAGAGATGTTGCAGTAAATCATGCTAGTTTTATTTATTTTATCAAAAAATAAAAAAGGTTGGTTTCTTTAAAGGTGCGGATCCAGGGGAGAGGGGAAAGCACATTATGGGATTTAGCATCCAAATCTAAAGCTGTGCTCTCAAAATCCCACCATAACAACCTTCTAAATGTGGAAGGACCCGAAAGTCACACATCTCCCGCTTTGCCCTGACTGTCCCCGGGCACCGTCAGGGACAGTTCTCTGCATGCACAGAAGTGCCCAAGCCTGCACAGATTAGGTGCCTAGTTCCTGGATCCAGAAAGTAGTTGGAGCAGCACCTCTGTCCCCTCAGGGGCCTGATTCAGCATGTGAGCTAAAACACGTTGACAGGATTTGGCCCCATATGCAGGAAAATGTCAGCACTTTAATTTTTCGTATGAGGAGGGAAGGTTCAGCTGTTTTATGATTGATCTCTTATGGGTTAGAATAGTCTGTGAAGACAGTAGAATGGTTGGGTTGAGTGCCCTTCTGGGCTGGACAGGAGGAATGCCCAGGGTCTCAGCTCTTGGGGAAGTGCACCAGGAGGTACCTTCCACCCCTCCCGCTCCACTGTCCTGCAGAAAGGAATGCAGGCTTTTAGCTTATTACATAAGGATGGGTGTGGGCCTTCTCTGCTGGCCACCTTTGAAAAGACGATCTGGGTAGCTCTTTGGTGAGAGGTGCCTGCCTCCAGCGGGGTGTTGTGATCCTTCCAGATGGGTTTACTGCTTTGGCTCCAAATCCTGGTCTTTAGGAAATGAAAAGTTTTGATGCATTTCTGGGCAGTGAGCAAGCTCTGAAACTGCTCCTCAGTCAGCACGCAGATCTGGGTGTAATGTGCCTGATAGTCCCCATATCTTGCATTGGGAGCCTGAGCATCTAGCTCAGTATTTTAGGTGCTCTTTAAGGGGTGGGCAAAGTCTTTAAAAGCTGGGTGTAGAAATGCTGAACAATACCTCAAGGGAGATACTACTCCTTGGTACTTACCATGGTGTTTAAACTCACCAGAACAAAAATGTTCAGGTAGGATGTAAGCTTATGACCTGGGGCTGTCAGGCCTAAGTCATCACTGGGGAGATGTCCAGGCATCTACAGCAGGCAGTCTGGATTCACCACAAACTGTTTCTGTCAATTGTGGCTAGATACCATATAGAAAGCCAAGATACCTCTTGCAGGCTGGCTGAATTACTCAAATTTGAGTGTAATAGGCATGTAATTAGTCCATCTAACTAGTATAGTTACCTACAAGCATGGTGAAGGTGGTTAAAGGAGAGGCTGGCACGGACATTTAATAGGTGCTGATATAGAAAGCAGTTGTGAAAGAAGTATTGCCAAAAATAGATGAAGAGAGAAAAAGAGGAATAGGGGGAGCCTGAGTACTCACAGAATGGTGGGGGTTGGAAGGGACCTCTGGAGATCAGCTAGTCCAACCCCCCCTAAAGCAGGTTCACATGGAGTGTTGTTGCAACAGAAGGAAGAGTAGGAACATACTTGAAAACCAAAGTATTTTATTCCAAACCATATTTAAAGTGGCAGTTGCACAAGTCAGGGATCTTAGGTAGACATCAGTGATCCATTGCATTTAGTGGAAGCCTCTTGGGGCTACAAACAGCAAGTAGCAGATCTGCCCTACTAGAGACAACAAGCTCATTGAGTCTGCCTAAACTGTTTTAGTTTAGTTTCTTCTGTGATGCAGCAGCTGAATTGCTTTTTGGTTCTGTCAAGATCATTTTCGTGTGGATTGCACTTGCATGCTTTCCAAATAGAAGCTTGCAGTAGCAGTGTTGCACCAGGTGAATTCACCCTCAGGAGCCCCAGCCGCAAGAACCACTGTCCTGGGCCACTTGCTGCTTACATGGGGGGAGCAACGAACATATTTGTGATGTCTCCTTCTCTCAGTCACACAAGCCGGTATCAAATTCACCTGCTGGCTAGCTTCCAGAAGAGAGGGAGATGGCTCTTTAAAGACTCCTTCATAAAAATAAAAAGTCTGTTCTCCTTTTAAAATTAAAAATTGATTTATAACAAGTTGAAAAGGCTTGCTTTTGTCCTCTAAAAATGATAAAGATAGTGCTTGGAACAATGACTGAGAACACTCTACAAGATGTTTCTTACAACACAGTAACTGATCAGAGGAGGGAGGATAGAAAGCAAATAAAAAACCCTCATGAATATGTATGAAGGCAGTAGAACCCTGCTTTGATTTGAAATATCGGTGGTCTCTTTTCCCATTTCCAGTACCTATGGTAGATTTAGATGGGTAATTTCTATCAATGCTAATGGGGATTATAATGTAAATCCCCCGTGCCTCAATGGGAAAATAGACCCTTTGGTTCTTCATCAGGAGCCTGTGTGCTTTCATTAGCAATGTGTTATATTGCAACAGGAAAGATGTACAGGTGTTTACTGGTACAATTTGTCCAAGTTTTCCTGTGTGATTCACCACGATGTAGAGTCTTTGTTAAGAAGGAAACAAAAGCCACCAGCCCTGTCTCTCTCTGTAGTCTTTCAGATACCATTTAGAGAAGCCCACTATAATACTGGATTGTGGTCAAGAGAGTGGACAGACTTTATCCCAAGGAGCTTATTAGTCTAAAACAACTGAGAAAGCACTGGAGGAAGGATGTTATTACTGTGTATTGGTTTTCTATTAATAATCTCTCCTCATTTCTTGGGACCCCATTTCTGGGGGGTTGTCTTACTGAAAGGTACAGAGTTACGTTGATGCTTTTAATTTCTGAGTAGTCTTGAACCTCATCTACTTAAAAGTCTACCTGTAACAGATAGGTAAAGGGCAGAGCCAAGTTGCGGGATTCTGAGTCATCTGCTGCAGAGCTAAAGATAACACTGTTTTTATTCGCTCTGTACCTGTAACAATGGGCTAAACACTTTATGGACCATTGAAAAGATAAAATCCTATCCGTGCCCCAAGGAACTCTGAGTGAATAGACAGCATACAAAGGATGGGCAAGATCAAACTAGGCAGAGTCCTGCTGAGTCAGTAACCTCTTTATTTTAATTTGAGACTCTCAGCCTGTTTTCCAGATTGCTTTTTACTTTTAGAAGTTGTTTTATTTACAGCTGAAACCTCAGAGAGGAGACAAGAGTGGAACTGCTGCATTCGTATTTCCAAGATTTGCAGAGATTCTTAAAACACTCCATTTATCTTAACGCAATATTAGCAGTTTTTGTCCATGGATGATATTTGAAAATACCAACATTTGTCATGACAGTAGCATGGACAATCTAAATACCTGAGGAAAAGAGGAGAGTGGCACCCAGGAGGTGCCACCGGTCTTTAAGCGATGCATCAGTTTAGCTTCACAAGTAGCTCACTTTGGGGAGAGTGACCACCAGTTTGCTCAAGTCTGATAGATGTTGCTTCAGACCTGAAGGACTGAATGGAAGGAGGTGCCTGGGAAGGGATATTTGAGGATGAACACGCTGGAAGAACGAGGAAAGGGTGGGAGTGCTGGGATGGGTGGTATTTCAAATGAGGTTTGAAGTCAGGGGATCTGTGTGGGTCTGACAGCAGAGAACTCTGTTTAAAGAACACAAACCAAACCTAAAAAAGAGTATTAATAAACTGGTTTGGCTTCAGAGGAAAGTGAAAGCAATAATAAAAAATGGGAGGATTTATGAGCAAAGATTAAATGAGTTGCTTATGTTCACGTTAGCTGGGTAATGATTAAAGGGCACCTGATAACTGTCAGGCTATGGAAGAAAAAGGGAAATGTGCTCTCTGAAGTCTACCACATGTGACACCAACCAAGATGATTTTTGTTAGATCCATTTGTACCTATCTTCATAAAACGATCATCCTTCCTCTTGCATGCTTTGATGAGCAGTAAAATAGCCATCAATTTAAATGACTCTGAGCACATTATGAAACGAAGGGGGGGTGCATCCCATCTGACCTCTGTTCCTAGCAGATACTGCGAGGTGTTCTGTTGAATTCTGAAATTTTTATTTGTGTTGTTAAAGAGAGAGGTGCAGGTATTTGAAACTCAAGTGCAGGATACAACTATGCTGGTAAAGCTTGAAATCCCTCAGCTGCTACAGCCTGTCCTAATTCAGGACCTATGGTGCCAAACTTCTGCAAAGCAGGGCAGGAATAAAAGCACTGCAAAGAGCTAGAACTAGAAATACGTAAATTCAGTTAAACACTAGTAAGAATTACTAGGGGGAACGAAAAAAAAAAAAAAAAGAACCTGTTGAACTACTATATTAATTTCCAAAAGGAAGCTATGCAAAGACCATATCATAGGTCACAGCGCTGGAAAACTTGCCATAGAAAACAATCTCACCGTAGCAAACAGAAGAGCAGATTTGCCAGCTTTCCTTGATGGTGGTTCTTTTCCATCCTGGTTTGGTTTGGTTTTGGTTTTTTGTCTGACAAGGGTATTTTATTTTCATTCTCAATTCTTTACATGGTAAAGAATCAAATGTAACATTCAAGCAGTTTAAAAATTCTCAGGCCCTCATTTAACGTACAGTATAAACCTTCATTACACAGGCTCTCCTCATTCTTTGTAAGACTGTTTCAGGAGATGGGCTTTTTTGTGTGTGTGTGATAAAGTGAGAATGTTTATAATGAGGTTTGGTGCTATTGTTATTCAAGATGAATGAGCCTGACAATAGACGCCCTGCTGTGAAGAGTGCATTGTGTTCATGCCCTGAGCAGTCTTCTCCAGCCCATGGAACATTGCATCCCTTACTGTACATAATTGCACATACTAGTAACTGGATAACTTGCTCTTAAAAGGGACTGTGTAGAAAATTATTTGCTTTCTTGCTTTGGATCTAATTTCACGATGGGGTATATTGATAACCGTTTCAAATGCCTGCTGGTAATTGATTGTTGTTTGGGTGTTCTTGTGTGGGTTACACCATTTCTCCCCCGTCTTGTTCCTCTCTCTTACAGGAGAAATCCCAATGGTGAATTCATCAGTTGGACCAAACTGCTGTACGTGCAATTGTCAGTCAACCCTACAGGCTATTCTTCAAGAGCTCAAGACCATGCGAAAATTGATGCAGATTCAAGCAGGTACAGTGACTGGTCACGTGCATGCGTATCCATAATAAGCACCTAGTTGAAGATGACCCTGCTCATTGCATGGGGGTTGGACTAGATGATCTTTGGAGGTCCCTTCCAATGCAAACTATTCTATGATTCTGTGATCTTGTTAGGAGGATCTTCTATTTCTGCCTAGTAAGAAATCTTACATGGAGCGTCAGGAAAACCTGGACTGTTTCCTGCTCTCTTGACACATTGTTCGATGTCAAATTTTCACAGGCTTCTTGGAAATATAATATTGACTTCTCAGATCCTTATGTGTAACATGGGGTATTATCTTGAAGGAATCTTTTAAGGCTAAATTTTAAAAAATCTAATGTGATTAGTAACGGGAGCTGAGTGGATGGGTCACTATGCAATAACCACCCCAGTTTGGTGTCGTGGTGTATTCTTGCAGAGGTGCAAAGTGCTGCTTTACCTGTTACCTGTTTAGCAGTTCACTCATCTTGGGGGTAAAAACCCAAAAATTGGAAGGCTACTTAAAGTTGTTGTATAACACTTCCTTCAAAGATCTTTGAAGTTACAGCTCCATGGTAATCTCAGCTGAGCTAGCTGCTGCATGTTGTGGCCTCCACCCTTCTTCAGGCTGGTTTACCAGTTCTTTCTACTGGCTGAACCAGCAATAATCTGTTCATTGGGGAAAACTATTAATAAAGTCTGGTTTTCTGCTAGATTAGGAGCTGAAACAGAACAGGGCAGAGCCAGAAGAGCACTAGAGTCAGCAAGGTTAACAAGACCATGGCAGCTAGGAGTTAGGTAAGTCATCATAGGCTGCTCTGAAGCTGCAGCATTCGTGCTTCCAAAAAAATTAGTGTTCATACTAATGAGGAGTTGGAGACATTGGAGATTTTATCGGTTGAGTTGCCCATCCAGTGCAAGCGATGGGGAGTGGAGCCACAGAGGTTTTTCTCTTAAGAGTGGCTGGATATGACCTCTGTAAGAAGAGGGAGTGTTGAGTAATTAACTGAAATATGGGTGGGGTGAAGGGCTGACTAAACTCCTTGTCTCCACCGCGTATAATGCTTGAGTGAGCGACAGGAGGGAACAGACAGGTTTTGTAATACCAGTTGATGCACATAAAAATGCTTTTCTAAAAGTCATGGGCTTACAAAGAAGCCTGGGAAGGCCCAGTTTTACAATGTGTGCTGGGCCAGGGAATTCTTTACGCAGTTGCAGCAATTTCATTGAAATTCCGTGCATGATTAAAAATGGCTTGTGGGTGAGAGGTACAGAATTGAGGTTTATGCCAGAAGAGCTGGCTCCTCAACAGCAGGAGCGTTTATTTATTATGTATCTTCAGTATAAGTACCTTGTTAATTAGTGAATCTCTTGATTCGCTGGGAATAGTTCATGTTTTCTGTTAGGCATGAAATGATGATTTTTCAGAGAGAGAAAATCGTTTGGCACTTTTGTTGCTAAAAGAAGGAACTAAAATGCAAACATATAAGTGAAAGTGTAATAGTATTCAAACACCTTTCTGTCTGAATGATAAACTACAAATTACGGTCTTGTAAATCCTTGCCAGAAATTAAATATCCCAGAAATCTTTTAATAAGCAGTATTTTGAGATTTGGTTTTTTTCCTCAAGCTTTGTAGACAACAACTATTTGTAGTTCACTTGTAGCATGAAAGAGTTTGATTTACACGTGTAGCACTTTCATCTTTTTTTGTTCTGACCTTGATCTTACTGATTCATCCAGCCATATAATTGTATCTGTGTGGCATTCTGCTGAAAGTCTCACTCCCTTTGATACAAGTTCAGGATTGGTGCCTTAATTTATACAAATGATTGTTGATACTGGAAAATGCAAAGTATTGATAAATATAAAATATGATCTCATATTTCAGAGGTAACACGTGAACTGTCAGTTTCTGCATGAAAACATGAGCAAAACAAACTGTTGCAACTTTGGGTTACTTTTTGTTCCCAGAAATTAAACTACAGAATGGTGTTTTCAGTCATTCTTGACATAATGGTACTTGAAATGTTCTCGCTGAGCTAATTAACTTGGTGACTACATTCATAAAAATAACTGTTACTGCGTTAGCACTTGTATTATCTTACTTTATTGGGAAAAGTTGCTCAAAACCAGTGGGATGCTCAGTCATTCAAGAGGATATACAAATTAATCATTGCTTAAGTCCTTCATGGCACCAACGATCCAATAGTCACTAGGAGAAAGAACCACGTATCTCTTAATTTTCCTAAATGCTATTCATCAGTATGTCTTGAAGAGTGGAGCTCAGTGTCCTTATCCCCTTGTACAGCCTGGAAAATTTTGCAAAGGTGATAAAATGTAACTGTTTCCCATACACAAACAGCCCTGAAAACCCTACCACTTATCTAGAAAATAAGTTCAGTACGTCAGTAGTTTAATGGTGCATCTGTGTGGTTATACATGTGCTTTTGTCTATAAATTTAATTCATTACTTTCTTTCATTCAGTTGGGACTCAAAACAGACAGCAGCCTCCTGTTCCTCTGATTTGTGCACAAAAGTCAACAATATCAAGAAAGAGAAATAAAAAGAAAAAACTGCCCCTCAAAATTGTTGAACCAATTACCATGACTAAGAAACCCAGCTCTGCAGAGAATGAAAAGAAGCTATCAGCAAACTCAGAACGATCGAGTCTACAAGAAGCTGAACCTCCCCCAAAACCAGAAACCCCTCTTTCAGGATTTGGAATTATCCTTGAATCGGCTTCATCAGATGTAAGTCAGTATTTTAATACGCAGATTTTAAAGCAGTAACTCATTCAGGAGAATCAGTACTCCAAGTCAGGTTGACCTGGGTTCCCACTTTTTGTTAGAATAAATAAGCAAATCTTGGGTAGGGTCGAATGGAGGCAGCAGGGCTAGACATGGAGAGTACTTACTAAAAAGTTTTGGTGTGTTGGTGGTTTGTTTTTTTTCAACTTTCACGAGCGTGTAGTTCTCCCTTGAGTTCAAGGCTGCTTGTTGTTCGAGCTTGCATTGGAAACTTGTTCTTCATCTCTCCTGTTGCCAAGAGCCACCGTGGGATCAGGAGCCATGAAAAGTGCTGCGTGTATAAACTGCTCACAACCCTGTCATTTGCTGATGAGAGCATGTAGTCCACACGCATGCCCTTATCCTGCCAAGGTGTATTTATGTGCCATGTTTCATACCTGGCTGGTCCCATTGGCTTCAGGGGACTCCACCTCTATAAAGGCCATACCTCAGTCTTTGCTGAATGGGATCATTTGGTCTCTGTGGCTGTGGCTGCTGGGTGAGGGCCTTGGCGCTGTTGATGGTGTCAGTGTGACTAAAGGGGACAAAATCTGCTGCTCTAAAAATAGATACTTTTCACATGTAAAATTGCAATAAGCGTATTTTCTTGATTCATGTGACACATACACTTTGATAGAAATTTCATGTATCTGGTGGCTGATTGGCTTTGTTTAATGACCAAACGGATGTCATCTGAACCAGTTGACTGATGAGTAAACCGATCGTTAATTTCTCTAATACATTTTTAATTTTGAGCAGGCAGTTTCCAATTTCCTAAGTACTATGAGCTAGAAAAACATCATTAAATCCAATATCAATAAGCATAAATGAAAACAATGCAGCAGATAATATGCTACCTTTCTGGAAGTGGGAACTAATAATACAAAAGAGCAGTCATGATAATTCTGTTATATAGATGCAAGCCACGCCACTAATTAGATTGCAGCCTTGTGCCACAGAGTCGGTGTAGTGATACAAGCTAACTAGTTTGACACTTTTTCAGAGGTTTTCCTTTTGTAGTATTATGCTTAATAACATTTGAGGCAATGGTTGGAGGAGGGGCTGGTAATTTATCTCCAGTGCACAATTTGTGCTTATCATTTTCCTTGGCTTGTGGCACTCTTTTCAGCCCAAAACACGCTTTTCAAAATAGTTTTGTACTTGCAGTGGAATTCAGTTTGACTTTATGAATGTGTTGCATCGCTGGACACAATTCTTAGGTGCCACTTTGACCTAAGATTAAAAAAAGAGACAAGTAAACAGGGGGCTCATAAATCAGGTCCTCATCTTCCCTCCCATGCTTTGGGAGTCTTGCCACAGTAGTCGTTTGACTAAATTTACAGAGGCAGAAGCCTGAGACAAACAAATTGGTTTCGTTTTGTCTTTGGAAAGACAACAATTGAGTTCTGAAATAGATATATTTAACAGCGAAAATAAAATGTGACCATAACCATTTTGATATGGCTAAAGAAAGTCACTCCTTTCAGAATGAATGGCCGTATTATCTTTTTCCATTTCTACAGAAGCATCTCTGGTGTGCTTGCGACCAGCGCGTCTTGAGTGCCTGAAAAACGGAGACATTTTAAGCAGCACCATAAATAAATGTTCCCTTGAGAATATTACACAGGTTGTCTGTAGCATGTGCTGTGTCACATGGCAGGACTGCTGCTGCTGTTATTTTGCCAATATTTATTGAATTTTAAGAAAAATTTCCGTTTAACGTGTATAAAATTTGGGCTGCCTAAACCAGTGCAATTAGTTCAGATTGGCTGAGATGAAATACTGCTATTTGTGGAGGAGGAAATAGTCTTTGTGAGACCAACTCTTAATCTGGCCCATGAATCAGAGAACCTGCTTTTCAAATGTAATGATCTGTTACTTCTAGTTAAACTTATGTTTGTTTTACTGTGATGTTATTTCATTTATAACCTAATAATTTCTCATTTACATAGTACAACCTACTAAAACATCTGGGATTAAATCTAATTTGCTGCCTGTTAATTTTAGCACAGCAAAAGCCTTTGGCATTCAGGTCTTACTTATTTTATTTTAAGTAGTTTACCCACCAGTTCCTTACGCCATGATCGTCATTAGTAACAAATGTGTTTCCTTTTGGGAAGTCACATTCAAAGTGATCATAAAGTTCAATTAAGTACTGATTGTCTTTGATTGAAGAATAATTTATTACTAAAAGAAAGTAAGAATAAATCAGCATTTTGCCTTCAAATTATTTCAGTGACATACAAATCAATTCTTATATTAAGAACAAAATAGTCAAAACTAAAATAATAATGACTCCACCACGCTGGTGCATTGGTAAGGATAGAAATGTATTTTACAGCTGTACTAGTGAAGATGATTTTTCTGCCCTACATGTCTTTTATCATTGAAGTCATCTTCGATTGCTATCGTAAGACCCAAGACCCAAGTACCAGACTAGGACAGGATACCTTCGTCACCATGACAACTACATTCTGGTTTTGATTAACATGAAGTAGAATTCTTCCCAAGTTGTAAACTTGGCCCACATTTATTTGCTCTTGAAAATTTTCTGTCACCAGAAAGTTTAACATATTAAAAACCCACCTACATCAGAAAATTTTCAAATGTCAAATAGAGTAACTCTGACTGTTTTGCTGGATCCAACACTTCAAAAGTTCTGAAGGTGAAAACCAACTTTTCATCCAGAACAAGCTGAGAAACTTATGTGCTTTTTAGCTTTATTTTTTTAATTACTACCTGCATATTTTAAAATCTTCATCCTGGCTCCCCAAAGCATTGTAATCTTGAGTTTTATCACACAATACATATGCATATCCAGCGATGGTGTGTGCTTTGAAAACACTCTACTTGCTGTAACTCCCTTGATACTGATTTTGAAAAATCCATGGGAAAAGAGTTATGCAGCCAAATCCTTCTGAGATTGGCAGCCCTTTCTTCTGTCTAGACTCAAGACGTTTGCAGGTGATTTGATGGGAGATGGCATTTGCTCTGGCTCTGTAAACATCTTTGAACACGTGCCATCACTGGTGGATATATTTTCATGTAGGGGAAAAAAAAGAGCAAGTTATTGGGAGCAAAGCTGTAACGTCAGCTTATTTTCTCACATTGTGACCACTGTTTTTTCCTCCCTTGCCAACATCCAGATAAAATAGTAAACATTTTAGTTTATTCATGATATATCTTCATTCTAGATGTATAATTATTCCATACAGGTGTCTTATGTAAGCACTGTGCAGTAGCTGCAGAAGAAAATACTGCAAAGACTAGATGACCTTTAAAGGTCCCTTCCAACCTAAACTAACCTATGATTCTGTGGTTAAATATTGTTTTTGTCATTTCTGATAAGTACAGACAGGGGCAGCAAAAAGACTCTTAGTAAGGGAACTTCCTTGAAGGCCTTTGTCCCCTTTGGCCCACAGTGTACTGGAGACGAGACTCTTGTGAAATACAGGATGACTTTATTTCCTCTCTGCCTCCATCCCACTTTCTAGCTGTTGGGTAAATCCCTGTGATTTACCACGGAGGATTTTTATGCTGAAATAAGCTGTCTATCTAACATCATCCTCTTCTAAGAACATATTTTAGGAATATGAAACGGAGGGAGAAACAGATGATCAGTGAGTACTGGAGCCAAGGGCAACCTCAAGCTCATCATCTACTTCTTCTCATAGGAGCTGTGTCTGTGCTGTGAGCCCTCTTGGGAACCCACGTGGAATAGGCTGGTAGCCCTGCATTTGTGCTTCTTGGAAGTGCCCGGTTGCCCCATGGCATGCTTGTTCATATCATTTAGCAGTGAAATGAGTCCATAAAGTAGATTAATGTCCAAAAAGCATCATGTAAGAGTCCTGCTCTGGGATGATCCTCAGTTTTGTCATTATTATCCAGTATTGAAAGGTTTCTCTTTTCTTTTTGATAGATATATGCCTAGAGTTAATGTCAGTAGTTGTTAACCATTACAGTGTCTGGACGTGAGGACGATTATTTGATTTGCTTTTTAAGGTGCTTATTCATTGAGGGAGGTCTGATTTCAATGAAGTAGGCTGCTGTGGTACTGAATAGCTGGGTAAAGAGTCATGGTTTGATTAAGTTATTGTAAAGTCTCACCAGATGCATGATTGAAGTCAAATAATGTCTTTGAATGCTCATTTAATTAAAACATTTGTATTCTTTTGGTAGCCAGAAGTGCAACTTGCAGAAGGCTTTGATGTCTTCATGCCGAAATCTCAGCTGGACTCTATATTATCAAACTATACTCGCTCAGGAAGCCTGCTCTTTAGGAAGCTGGTCTGTGCATTTTTTGATGACAAGACTTTGGCTAACTCTTTACCAAACGGCAAAAGGAAAAGAGGGCTCAATGACAACCGGAAAGGACTAGACCAAAATATTGTGGGTGCAATAAAAGGTATATTTTTTTTGCTTTCTTTCATATGTGTAATTAGAACATATTCTCAACTAAGGAGAGTGTAAGGGGATTAGAATTTCTGATGTGTGCTAGGTCTATTAAACTATGCAATCTTATTTTTATTCCCTTTCATTCACTTCTTAAAAATAACTTCTACGGGGACAGCTTGTATTAAATTTTAAGCCAGTGATCCCAGTTTCTGAAGTCAGGCTCTAAGGTTAGAAACTCCATGTTTGTACAAGATAATTATTCTTTTTTTCCGGATATCAGAGATGCAAAGAAATCTTGAAACCATAATGACAGCGTAACCGATCCTCTTCACTCAAACTTCTGTGGCTTGCACTGTATCTGACTGTGTCTGCTCCTTAAATAGCTTAGTAGTTAGTGGCTGGACTGGGGAGAGGTGGAGGAAGGTAATACTGGGACTGAGATGAGTTTGATGCTCCTAAGAACAGTGGTGGTCTTTCTCTTATGGGAGCAAATTTCTTAGCAATCACTGTTTTCTAGCTTCCAGAAGAACATGTGTACCTCCAAACTCTGTGATCAGAACATATAAAGAGCTAGTAGTAGGCCAGAGATTCTGAACTGTATTCTGTTCTTTTGAAATCTGATACAGTAGGGAAAATATCCAAGTTACCAAAAGACAGGCGGTGTTGAAAAGTAGATCTTATTTCAAAGGCTGTGGCTCATCCTGAGGTACAGATCATGAACCTAGGAGACATAAGGCAATGAGACAAACTTTTACACGTCCATTGGCAGCAAAAGGAGGCAGGGGAACCTTTCGCAATTATCTCTGTGTCCACTTTTGGCCCCCTCCCACTCTCCACATGCAAGAAAGACATTGACATACTGGCTCGAGTCCAGTGGAGGGCCACCAAGACTTGCAGTAGTGAAGCAGGTAAGTGATGAAGTATGTGTGTTAAGTGACATATAAGGAGAAGCTGAGACAACTGGAGAGAAGATGATTCAGGACAAACCTTATTCCTGTCTACAACTACCTGAAGGGATGGTATAGAGAAGATGGAGTCAGACTCTTCTCAGAGGCACAAGAGGCATCAGACGCTTGGAAAATTTCAACATGATATAAGGAAAAGCTTTTTCAGCAAAACGGTGGATGAACAGTGGAATAGGGTCTCAGAGGGGCTGCAGGATCTCCACCTCTGGAAATACTCAAAACTTGACTGGTCACAATCCAGAGCATCATGATCTAGTTGGCCACGATATGAGCAGCAGGCTGGACATGGAGACCTCCAGAGGACCCTTTCAACCTGTGCAATTCTGCAATAAAAGATATATATATTGTGGCTATGTCATAGTCCTAACACGTCTTACAGAGTTGCCAGCAGACTTTCTTATTAGTTAAAATTAGCTTTAAATCGCAAACACTTTTTTATACCTTCCTTTCTTGAGCTCAATAATCTGCAAAAATCTGAAGCTGAATTCGCTCTATCTGTATCTCATTCTTGCTTAAAAGCTTTAATAAATAAATTAAATGGAAGAAAAGGGGTTCAAAATTACTTTAAAAAAAATATATATTTGAGCAGCACTGTGATGAATGTTTTTCAGTAGGTGCAGCAGCACTATTAAAACAGCAGTTGTCACCCACTGTAGAGAGCTGTGTTTCTCAGAAGCTAAGTTTCTATTACTGGAGAAAATTATGGGGTTTGGTTTAACCTCTTCCCTTGAGTTTGGGAGAAGAAAGGGGGGTAGTTGTAGTCCCAACAGATAAATTCCATCGGTGACAGTACTACTGAGTAGCACTGTAATAACAGTGATCTTTATTGGTGTTTACAGCATTGCCCAAATCCTAGTGCCTGATCCCTGGTTAAGGAGCCTGACCCTAAAAGCTGTGATGGAATAAGATGCCAAGGGCTGATGTCTTATGGATCTTTACTCAGACTGGCTCCAATAGCACCCTTCTTCCCTCCAAAGAGCTGGGCTGTCGAACACTGTGGTTTCATTTATCCCGAGAAGTAACTGAGCCAGTATGAAATCTCCACAAGAACAACATCACGTTGTTTGCATTATTATCATTAGGACATTCCTCTACCACGTGCCCAGATATCCTTTAGTGGCACTTTTAGTCCTTTTCCATGACACAAAAGTGGAGAAAAAGCTACATTCATGACAAAAATAAGCAGAGAACTTAAAGGAGGGACTGTTTGCTTGAAAATCACTCTTCCTGTGTGAAAACATTTTAATTGCCATCCTTACAAGGAATTTAACGCTTCTGCAACAGGATGTTTAGCCAGGGAGAAATTCTCTCTTTGGACTTTAGGTATTCAGTGGCACTTGTTGAATCAGTTGCAGTGTTTCTCCTGGGCAGTCAGTTTCCTTTGTGAGTCTCATCAGTCTGTCACTCAGAACTGGGGAAAAAAAGATTTAAAAAAAAAAAAAGAGAGATCAGAAGCAGTTATTTTTTCTTTATGTCATTGACTTGAAATCCAGCCAGTGAAGTCTCTCCCTGCAGAAGTCACTGAGCTGAGTTCAGATGTAAGTGTAATGTGTCCTTCACGGATCCATACTGGGACCAATACTATTTAATATCTTCATCAATGACGTAGACAGTGGTTTCTAGTGCACCCTCAACAAATCTGCAGATGGCACCAAGCTGAGCAGTGCAGTTGATTTGGTGGAGGGAGGGGATGCCATCCAGAGGGGCCTTGACAGGCTTGGGGGGTGGGCCCATGTGAACCTCCTGAAGTTCAGCAAGGCCAAGTGCAAGGTCCTGCACCTGGGTCAGGGCAAGCTCCAGTATCAATGCAGGCTGGAGGATGAATGGATTGAGAGCATCCTACAGAGAAAGACTTGGGGGTACTGGTTGACAAAAAACTGGACATGAGGTGGGAATGTGCATTTGCAACCCAGAAGGCCAATCACAAGAAGCATGGCTGGCAGGTTGAAGGAGGGGATTCTGCCCCTCTGCTCTGCTCTGGTGGGACCTCACTTGGAGTATTGTGTCCAGCTCTGGAGCCCTCTGTACGGGAAAGACATGGAACTGTTGTAGCAGTTCCAGAGGAGGCCAGAAAAATGACCTGCAGGCCGTGAAGAAAGGCTGAGAGAGTTGGGGTTGTTCAGTCTGGAGAGGAAAAAAACTCTTGAGGAGAACTTTTTCAGGACTTTGAGTACTTCAAGTAGTAAAGACAGAGAGAGACATTTTACCAAAGCCTGGTGTGGCAGGCCAAGGGGCAATGATTTTAAACTGAAAGAGTTTTGGTTTTGATTGGACATTGGGAAGACATTTCTTTAGTGATGAGGGTGATGAGGTGCTGGAACAGTTTGCCCAAAGAAGTTGTGGCTGCCCCATCCCTGGCTACATTTACAGTCAGTTGGACAGGGCTCTGAGCAACCTGATCTAGTGCAAGATACCTCTGCCTGTGGCAGGGGGATTGGACTAGATGATCTTTAAAAGTCCCTTTCAACTCAAACCAATCTATGATTGTATCATGGAGGGGCTGTTAGCACCATACAGCTCAGGTGAACTGGAAAGGGAGGTCCCCCTTTGCCTGCCTCCTTCGTATTGCATTCCCATTCCTTCTGGCTCACATTGGTGTTTCCCTAACCACAAACTAAACAATTAAAGCTAGTTTGACTTGCATTCAAGGGAAGAACAAACAAGTTAGAGAAAAGAAGCAAGTTAACATATTGGTTCTCCAAGGCTGCCAGACTCTGGCTTCCTGTGCAGACACAACAGGCAGTAGTCATAATTCCCATGGTGGGTGGCCTGGGCACAGCCTTGTGTCACAGACTGTCCCCATGCCCTGGCACGAGCAGGAACTGCAGTGGCACGTTTGAAGTAAATAGGAGACTTAAGTCATTGATCAGGTTCCCATTGCATCAGGAACTATATGAGGTCAGAAGGGAAAGATCATTTCCACCTTGAGAGAAACCATAATTGTTGGCAACTCGGGCAGTCTCAGCAATGGAGCTGTATCGACTTCCCTGGGAAGCCTCAGAGCTGGTCTGACATCCTCGCTGATCAGACTGCAGGGAATGGGATATTGTTGATGCCTTTCATGCAGTGGTTTTGTGGAGCTGTTAACAAGGAAGGAGTCTGGAGGGTGTGGTTACTTTTGGTCCCCTTACATTTACCAGCTACTGCTGTTTCAAAAGCGTGTGTATCAAAATACTGAAATTGTCATTTTTCATTGCGTGCTTCCCCATCCCATTTGTGTGACATTTATTCTCAAGGATTACAAATTCCTTCAGCTGGGACCAGTTTTCTCTCTTTGTTTGCCAGTGATAATTGGACACTGGTCTCTGAGACCTCTGACCAAGACTACATTAGCAATACTAACAGTAATAGTATTTTTTCTATTTCTCTTCCTGTTTATTTTTTGCACACCTCACAGTTGTGTGATGAAAATCAATTGCATCAGTTTCAGTCCATTTATAATTTTGTCTTTTTGGTGTAACGTCGCTGGGTGTGCTGTAAATCTGGAGTTAAAGACCTGGTGGATACTTCTTTTTTCTCAATAATGGCTTTTTTTTTTTTTTTTTTTTTTATTGTAGTAGCTTTATAAAAATGCTATTCCATCTGGTTTGGCGGTATGGGAACGGTAGAGATTTCCACAGTGGTAGGACTTCCATCTTTCATCAGTTCACCTGCAGCCTTAGGAACCTGACTGAGAGGCCACCAAATGACCAGCTCTTCAGCTCTCTACTTGTACCACATAGAAGGCAGCATTTATAAATCCCTGCCACATCCAGAGACTCAGTTCAGAGTACTCTGTTATTTTTCCGTGATGTTTTTGTGTGAGCTTCATGAATGAAAGACATTAGATGTAGGCTGTTTCTCTGGGATAGCCTTTTATAAATATTAACTATGGTGTTACTGTGATATTTATACATGAAAATAACTTCTGATTTATAAACTTGTGAAATGCTGAGCTGGACTCTGTTCTCGCAGTCCTAGATTTGGCCATTTCAGTGCTTTTTGATAAGGGGATAATTTGATACATTTTGTTTGTAATACTCTCCAGTCTCCTTTTCTCCATGTGGCACATTTCAAAAAGATGGTATCTTTTTATTTCAGTCTTTACAGAAAAATACTGCACTGCTAACCATGTGGATAAACTTCCTGGTCCTAGGGACTGGGTCCAGATTCTTCAGGATCAAATTAAACTTGCAAGAAGACGATTAAAAAGAGGCTCAGGTACGTATACAAATACAAGGAACAACATGTGAGTGTAAGATTCAAAGCTTAGAGCCTTTGTATCCAGGGAAGTGCTTTTCTTGTTGACTGTGGAGTTGTGAGTGTTCACTCCGTGAAGATTACACTTCTGAGATTTGAGCAGGTTTCTGTGTGAAATAATAGTGTTTCCTTATATTTGGTGTGGTTGCAAAGTCAGGAGCTGTCTTTGCAGCCAGGTTAACACTGAGTCTTTCTCATGTGTTGTCTCTAACCCCTTTCCATTAGCACCCAAACTCTTTTTCCCAATGTTCGACGAAATCTGAGTCGAGTCCTAAACTACCTGTTCCATCCAGGGCTGCAGGTGGAAGAGTTTTAGTTCTGTGTCATTTGGTCTGACAAGCCACTCGCTGTATTGTTAACACATAACCCAGGTGACCTTTCCCTCTAAACTATATGTGTCTGGAAGGAGAGATGAGTTTTCTCACATTGCTTTTGAAAGAATCAATGTCCTGTAGATAGAAGGACCAATCACCCACCCAGGTTGTGCCAGCAAAGTTCTGTAACACATGGAACTTGCCAGCACTAAGTAACAGGTAATGTAGGTAAGAATTCTGCAGCAGAGCTGCTCAGTTGGAGATGGGGTAACCTACCTGCATGCTTGGGGCTGCAGTGGAGGCTTGGCAGTGAGCTTTTACCCCAGCAGCACGCGGCTGGCGAGCTCTCTGCTCCAGCGATGAACATCAACGTGTGGTCTCAAAATCCCCTGTAGAGTTCATGGGAAAGCAGTATCACTGATTAAGGGATGTGTAATTACTTCATAAACCTTACCTAGCTTCCTTCTATCTTAATGCCTCCTATTATACAAGGGGCTTTCATCATACAAGGCTTCGCTTACTCTTCATCCTAGTGTTTTCTTAAGGCTCTTTCCTGGTTGTATTTCTTGCCCCATCTCTCCCTTGGAGCGTCTGATACCATTGTCTGAGACACATCACTTGAGCCAGCATCCTTAAATAGGGTCCTTCACTGTTTACCCTGTTTAGCTGCCTGCCTTTTCCCCTCTTCCCTTCTGCCCATCACCACAATTAAGTGCCTGTTAGCGTCGGCGGGTAGATGGGATGGCTCCATAGGGGATGCTCATGGTCCCTGTGGCTACAGGGAGGGGGCTGAGCAAGACCACAGGAAGTGTCTTCTCCAGCTCCCCGGAGCCAGCGTTTTCTGTGCAAAGCTCTGTCTCTAAAACACACAGACTGGCATCTGAAATCATTCTGCACAACGTTATTAATGGAGGAGGGAAAAGCGCTGAGGAAAATGAGAAACACCCAGAGACAGAAATAACACAGGGGGAGAAAAAAAGTGCAGATTGTTCAGTAGCATAAGCTTCCCCGAGCAGAGAAGCAAACAAGCCCTAGTCTTAAAAAAGGGTTTCTTGTGCATGTTGGGGGAGGGAGGAGAGAGGGATACAAGATAATCTTGTTAAAAGCAGTGTCAGATTACTGGTGTTGTACAACAGGACTACTTTCTGCCCCTTCCAAGGCTGCCTGTCCTCCCCTAGGACAGGAGGGTGGAAGTGGGATTCCAGGCTTTGATAAGGTGAAGACATCAGTGCAGGACGTGGGGAGCAGAGGGTCCTTGAGCTGTCTGCGGAAGATCCCTCGGGAAAGAGGATTGACCTAATTTTGTTTTGATTTTTATTTTCTTTCATCCTTTTTTTATTTGCTTTCCTTCATGCCTCTGCAGGGTATTAATTAAAATGACAATGACGTTCAACTTTTGCCTTTCAAATGGGGCCACCTCCATCTCTGGTCCTTTCTCAGGATGGGAGAGTCTAAGCAGAGGATATTGTCTCTAAGATAGCAAGACTATGAAGAAAAATAAGTGAAGCTGAGTATAGTGTGGCTAAGACAGGCTCCAATATCTGGCTCTGCCTGCAGAAGGAAGGTAACTCGTTAAGCGGTATGTGAATGAGTAGCGAGCAGCAATGTTCCTTGCAGCTTCTCGGGGTTAATTTCAGAGAAGAAAAGCGCATGGTACCTAGATTGGTAGAAGGGCTCTTTTTTGTGTTATTTAGTTTACTGGCCCTTCCTTAAAAAAGTTGCACCCGTTTCACTGTGACATGAGGCCATGGGCAGACGTGCTCTTTTCGATCTAGCAGGAGTGATTGAGCACACCAGCGTGGCCATCTGGCACCTCACTGTCCACCACCGTCTCCACTGGTGGCTTTAGCTAACTCAACCTGACCATGCACTGACGCAAATCAGAAGTTTCCTCAGCCTTTGTGACAAGAAGGCAGTAGATAGCAGCAGAGAGGCTGGTTGCAGTAACATCATCATCTTGTTGAAATAAGATTTTTTTTTAGTATTTTTATGTTAACAACTGTGAGCTTCTGATATGAGGGATATAGATCTGATCAGGCAACAGATCAGTCTAGTCCCATATTTTGTTGCTGGTGGTGGCTGTTACCACGTGCCTGGGGAGGTCTGTAGCACCAAAGGGTGTTGCAATGTTTTCCAGCATAGTCTCACAGCCCTCAGCAGCTTTATCATGGTATAAAACTGGTTGCATGGGAACTATGCACATTTTAACTGTTCATTGTGAAGCGTTAACCAAAAGCTGTGTGTAATTTGTGGAGACCAAAACAGGAAAGGAGGGCAGGCGTGGAGGGAGGTTTTATCTGCTGTCGGGAGGAGGTGTCCCAGAACAAAATGTTGCAAAACTTAGCTTTTAAGAATCTGAAACCTACAGGAGTCACAGCCCCTGAGATGTGGGACTCATCACGCTTCCAGCTGAGCTCTCGAGCACGTGGCTGGTGGGGCAGAGGCTGGGCTGCCCCTCTGGAGTGTCCTCATGTCTGTATGCCCAGGTCATTCTCTTTTATTGTCTCTGCTCGCTCACTGAAACATGCAGGCTAAGTTTGTGGGTATAAGCTAAGATACCCAAAGAACAAATCTGAGCCAGCATTAAGCTAAATCCACCCGAGACCTTCTGAGCCAATGTGTCTCACTGCTGCCTGATCACCCTGATTTATCTACATTGGTTTCTGGTTTGTCGTAATGCGCAGGCTTTAGATGAGGAAAGCTTAAGATGATCCATTTATTTTACAGAAGCCACAAGACAACTTTTTAGTCACCACTGAGTAGGGCTAAATTTTAACAGCAGAAGTATTTAAGAGAGGAGGGGCAAGCTTTCCATCCTGCTTGCCTTCCCTGAGCCATTTAGTACATCCGCTGATTAGTCTTTCATTTCAAACCAGGCAGTAAGATACTGCATTCATGAGCAGCCCTCTCTGCTTTATCCTGTGAAACATTACTTCAGTCTGATAATGTAAATCCTGCTCTAGCTTTCAGTGATATTAATAATTTCAGAGAATTCTAGCAAATGAGTGGGGTGGATCTGTTTTTTTGTACCTCTTGCTATAGGGTGTACTCTCCTGAATGTTTCCAAATTAAATGAAGTCATGATCACTGGATCATAGATGCTGCCCAGTTTCAACCTTATTTATCGTGTTTGGCTCATCTCCTAGAATAAGAGACAGAAAAGCTGCCTACTTGGAAAGCTAATCAAAAAAACACTTAAAAATTCTGCTTTCTAGAAAATAGTTCCCCTGTGTAGATTTTGAAAGGTTGTTATCCTAAGCCAAATAAAAATTCATTTAAGTTCTGAATCAGTGACAATATTTTTCATAGCTCAAAATATTCTTTTTTTTAATTTATTTATTTTTCTTTGGCTTTCTCTTAGTTCTTTTAGACTATTGCCTGAGATCTGAGACTTGGGTAGGGTTTTTTTTATTTGTTAGATCTGAGAATAAAGCTGTCACTGCCATTAAATTTTTATTGGCCTTGTTCAGTCTTTTCAAAATTTCACACGTTGGCTGTCACAAAGGGGAGAAGAGACTGAGGTTAATGTTACAAACAGATGTTATAATTAAAATTAAAAAGTATGATAATATTCTTGAACTGTGTCTACTGGTCCCATTTCATGCCAACAGCACAGAATACTGGGGCACGGCCTCACAGTGCCAGATCTGTCTTCTCCCAGCAGAGAAACTGAACCATTTTGTCTGCTGGGATGGGATGCAAAGTGGCCCTGGAAGGGAAGAAGTCAAAGGAAGAAGCATGTGCATAGGTTTCCTCTAATAAATCAGTGTGACTTACAAAGCAGGCTGCCTTGTAATTCATGTCGGTGGGTTTCCCCCTGTGTGGTCGTTTCACCCTGGAAAAGAGCATATGGGTAGGTGGCTGGTGGCCTTGCCAGTGGCTGAACAGAGAGAGACAGTCGACCATTAGCATGGAGATCTTAAACTGGATAAAATCAGAAAGAACTGACTCACTGTTCATGTCACCTCTGTGCCAGACATAGCATCCAAGCCTTTTGATTACAAGCCTTTTGATTACTAAACTCTTCATCCATTAATAAGCAGCAGGTCAGGAGCCACACATCTCTCACGGTAAGTTCTTCCTCCCTTTTTACATTTTGAAGAGCCTGAAGCCATTATTCTGTAGCATCTGTCCAGTGCACAGGCAGGAAAGCTGCTGCTGCGTGAGTGTTAGTCCCAAAGTACGCAGGGGAAGAGCCGGTCGTGCAAAGTGATCACCTTGTGCGGAACCTGGAAGCTTTTGATTGCTCTGCTCCATAAAGGAAAATATGGCAGTATTAGAAAACATGCTGAAATTTTTCAGGCAGGATTAACTTAACTAAGTTACATGCTGTTGACATTACTTTGTTGTAGTGCAAAATAGTAGGAATGAAGGAGGAAAAAATACTTAACCTTTTCTCCCACGTCCTTGTTCAAACTGCTGCTTCCATTGTTTCATATGACTTTTTTTTTTCTTTCTACTTCTCTTTATCCTTCAGATTTCCCTGTTTTGTGGTTTAGATACAGTATCTACATGTTGCAAGAGATCAGACTGATTCTTTGCTTATCAATGCACACAGGGCCAAGAAGGATGTAGGATGCAAGTGCAACATGCAGCGGATGTGTAGAGTAGGGTTAATGGTTGGCCTTGATGATGTTGAAGGTTGTTTCCAACCTAGATGATTCTATGATTTTAACATGTGGTACAGTGCTTTTGTGGCCAGTATCTTAGGTAAAGATGGCAATATTAAAATGAGTAGCTGCTGCATTCATCTTCCCAGCCCTGAGCATACATGTACTCCTGTCCAAGGACCAAACCAGCAGGTGAACACAGACAAACATGGACATCAGAAGCTAAAGAATTTTTCTGGGGGTGAAAAATAATTCTAAGGAAACAACTGGCAGGATTGTTTTGCAAAAGCTACTGAGCTCTATCTAAGCAAAGGACAAAAAAAGAAGCTCTGAATTCCCACAGTAGGATCTATTCCTGCTTGTCTTGACTTGCAAGCTGGCTCAAGACAAGTAGAGTTTGGCTGGCAGTCTCTGGGTGCGGTTGTCGAAGGCAAACCTTCTTTCCTGCTTGGAATGACATGTGAGAAGCTGGTGGTTTACAGCTGTGTTAGGAGGTTGAGGTGTTTATCATGCCTTTGTGTCATACTTCACCTGGAGCTGCAGTTATGCACCCAGTTTCATAAAACAAATTTGGGCAGCTGCTGAGAAGAGTGAGTAGGCTCTCTGGGCATCTGCCGTGCTCCCACTCCCTTTCTGGAGCTGGCACAAGCATTCGTGTGGTGATGTTGTCAGTTTTTTACTAGATCTGATCTTGGTGACTGTGTAAACGTTTGTGCTGGCACAAGGAATGGGACTGGAGCAATCGATGGAGAGCTAGACCCCATCTGTCAGTCTTGTGCCAAATTAAAATGGCCAGGTGACTTTGTTACCAACAAAGATGGTTCTAAAAACTTGGAGGCTCAGGTCCTTATCTTCTGAAAATGAGGTAATTCCTAGCTTCCATTTGTTTCTTTCTGCTTTACTGCCTTCCTCTGAGTTCAGTTTTAGCCAGGAGTCAGAAGAGCAGTTAGGCAGAAAGGGAACTGCAGCTCTGCAGCTACTACAGGAGTCGCCGCAGAGATTTCTGGAAAACCCATCATTTGAGCGGTCAGCCGAGTTGGCACCAAACCTGATACTGAATGAGGGAAGACTTTCCAGCCTGTTGCCAGCACTCAGATCTGTCAATCAGACCTCCCCTATTATCGTAACTTGGGTCCCTTCAATCCAAGGGGCCAGTTACTGCTTTGTCTCTTACACGCTGAATAGCCGTGTTGCAGAGTCACTTGGTTCAGGTGCTTCTTCATAACATAGCTAGAAGTTGGCCTCAGACTGTCACTCCAGATTTTTTAGGCTGTGTATATCCTGTTGGCTATTTCACACCTTCTTGTTTTACCATGTTGTCTTCTCCCTTGTGCATCCAGCCCTTGCATTACTGGAAGTCGGGTCTAGTTTCAAACCAGCCTAGATAACCTCTTCCCATTTATTGAAGCACCAATTCCTTCCAAAAGTCAAGATTCTCGCAGCATTCTCTCTCTGTACAAAGCACTTAATTTGTTTCTGCCCAGTGTGCCACCTTCTCACAGAAAGTGGGAAAAGATATAGATCAATTCAGGGCACAGAATCACTTGCAGGTCTGTGCCGTGTACTGATCAGGACTCTCCATTTAAACCTTCTGTGGGAGGAAAGCTGCTTAGATTTAGTTTGTTGTTGTTTTCTTCAATTAATTTTGCAGAATTGAGTAGAGAGTAGAGAGCATAGTAAAAACTAAACTGACATCCACGCACGTGGGAGAGAGAGACGCCTCTTGGTCTTGATGAATAGCCAAGGCTTGATTGGTTTGCATTTGGAAACTAATGTAGATCCAGAGCTGGATTAGTTCTTCTTATGGTATCATCATAAAGGCAAGAGCTTCTCTGTGTAGAGCCATGATAAAGATGAGCAGGACAGTTAGCTTAGTTTCAAATGGGAGCTGAGCTAAGCTGCTCAGCACATCTGTAGCCTTGGTCAGATTTGGTCCCTATGGATATCATGCAGTGAATGGGTGTGAGTAGATGTACGTCCACCACGCTGACCATGGACAAACCACAACTAGTTTGCTGAAGTGCTTTCAAAGATCTTACTCTGTTTTAAAGGCCTTAGATATCACTGAAGTGGCAAAAGACAAGGGTAATAGGATTTTGAATGGGGCTTGTGTAAGGTAAGGTAGTAGGTAAGGCGCCTATTTCCTGTTACATGCCTGTAACTTGTGCGGGGTTCAGATGCACACTCCAGGGTACTACAGCCTAACAAGTCACTGCACATCTGCTGAGACAAATTAGCTATCTTTATGCATACCCTTGGCCTGTGGCAAATACGAGATGAACAAATTAGGTTTTTAGCCTTCCTTCACCGTGGGCTAAATGAAGTCAAATGATCTTGCATAAGCTGTGGGTTGAGAGCACGTGTGTGTAGCTACACTGCAATTGCCTGCGTCCCTGCGTGGTTACGGGCTTTTCTTCATTACGCTGCGTGCCCGCCTGAATCTTTGAAGACAGTTGACCCTAGGAAATCTGTCCCCCACAAAGTGAGCTTGCCTGTGGTCACAGGAAGTTTGGCTGCAGAAATGGGGGTATTCACCCTTTCCCCATAGGTGTCGGATGATGGCAGCTGTCGGAGAGTGGAGTACCAGCCTGAGAGGCTCTTCCTCCAAGGAGCGCGGGGGACTTGTCTTGAGTGATTTTATCAAGTGATCACAACTCCTTTTATCATCCCAATATCCTGAAACCTTTAAAAAAGCGTTACTCCATCCCACTGGTGGCACAACTGCTTCTTTTACCCAACTCCCTCTTCTAAGTTTGCATTTTTATTACATGACCTTTTCGTCCAAGCAGTGAGTTTTTAACTGAGCAATAGCAAATTGCAGCTGAGGAAAGTGGATAGAAAATAGAAAATCACTCTACAGTATGTAGCTTTTTAATCACATTCCCATATTCAGTAAAAGTAATGAGATTTCTTGTTTATATTTGTAATCAGCAGAGGCAACTGACTGTGATGAGAAGCCGGACATTTCTCTACTACGAACAGGTAAAATGCATTAAAATTTTTATCAGCTTCCAATGTGTATGTTAGTTTATTTATGGCACAGAAGCAGCTTTCAGTATCCTGGTGTGCAATATACAGTCAGGTAATTGCACACAGGACTCAGCTCTCTTAAGTGTTGAATGGCCTGTATTAAACAAATACATCAGAACCTCACAGTTTCCCCCTTCTATTTCTCATTCATAAAACCTCAAGGTTCACAGTAGCAGCTCAGCTAAGAAGGCCACTAAGTTACCTTTCTTATGCCGGGTAAGGACTTGTGCTCATCCCTGGTATTTCTGGGAGTGTTTTTTGAATTTTTAATGGAGTTACTGGTAGGGACAAACACATTAATTTGTATTGTAGCATCCTTTTAGTTGCCTGAAGTCTTAGCAGTAATATCTTGGGTTCACAGGGGAATTGCAAAGATATTTATATGCTAGTTAAGTGTTGGTTTGCTTTTTTCTTGAAGTGCAGCCACCCTGCCTTCAAAACCTGGCAGTTGCTGAACAGCAGCTTAGCTACACAGCTGCATGGACTCAGAAATAAGATTCTGCACTGTTGCACATGGTGTTGAAATGAAGACAGGCTGAGACTGAAATTTGAAGCACCCTCTTGTTAAGAGTCAGGCCATAAGTAGTGGCACCAACTGATGGTGGGTGCTGAGCTGCCATCCTCTGAAAATCCAGTGGGGCCAGAGTCTGGGGAGGTGCTCATTTCCCTGCATTATAGCGTCCTTTCCCAGGAATTTCACCAAGATGCTGCCTGTTACCCCCAAAGCCAAATGAAACGTGGGGAAGATCTTGAGCAGACAGATAGGGTCACGGATTATGGTGCATTTTTATTGTATTTCTAAGGTGTAACAACAAAGGGTCATTTGAGATGAATGATGCTGCTGCTGTGAGGAACGGGACAGGGCTGATACTGGGTTGCTGAGTGCACGGCGTGGTACCTGGAGGGTATGGGACAGACAGGAGAGTACTAGAACCATCTCAGCATCTGCCTCTTGTGCAAGGGCTTCCTCATCTCTCTCGCGTAAGGGCCGGAGCAGGAGGTTTCAGACACGGCTGCTGTGTGTCGGAGCAGCAGCTGCCAGCCGTGGAGCGCCGTCGCTTGCAATCCCGCTGTCGGAGCACGTGCAGTTACTAATGGATAGAACCAGCGAAGCAGTTGGGAGGACAAGCAGCTATAGTCTTGTTCTGGCATGGGCCCAGTGGGGGCTGGGAGCACGTGCTGGCTGGGAGCTGCCGCGCTGCTTCCTTGGCCAGCCGCTCAGTAGCATTTCAGGGTACGGTTGTGATACTAGATGCAGGAAGCTCTGGTTTGAAAGGTCTTTTCCAAGTGACGTCCTGTTCATTCCACTTATCAGGGAGGAAAGCAATTCTGCTGCAAGGGGACCCTAATAAAGGTTTCTAATGCGACGTAGCGTTGTCTTTTCATTGCTCTGGTAATCATATTAAGGAGCAGAACTATCAGATTGCTGTGCTTCTCTTTGAGCACAGTTTCTGGAGTTACTCCTTGGCGTTGTACGTCATTGATGGCAACGAACGGGCTGAGGTGGTTGTGGTAGAGAAGACAACTCCCTTCCCACTCCACAGCAGATCACCATGGCGGTCTGCTTGCTTGTACACCTTTGAGCATCCATGCATGTAGTTGTTGAGCCGAAGTGGTGTTGGGATGTGTACCTCTCCGTGCTGGCTGCGGAAGGACGCCTAAAGAAACCGCGCTGCAATTTGCATTGGTGGGGGAGGTGATGCTGACGGGCTGTGAGCCAAACGTTTGACTCACACCCATTATTATACGTGTGCGAGCGCCTCTTTATAGTACGTATCTGTGAAACATCGTGCTGTTCCTGGAAGCAAATGATTTAAAGTGATATACAGACAATATAATGACAGTAATTATGATAGAGAGCCAAAATACAGGTGCTTTCTATCAAGGAGTATGGCAAAAGAGATGGAATGTAACTTTTACAGAGGTCTTTCCCTGTCTTAGTAAAAGCTGGTTTTATAAAGGGATGTTGCTGTCAGGTTCTTTAAAGACAGCCTTTGTGCAGTTTATTCAGCTGTCTTCTCTGTTTAGCATGAAAAATCTTTGGGGAAAAGCCTCTGTGACTGTGTGTTTGTACAGTGCCTGGTGCGATGGGCCTTGGTTGCAGGTGACAGCTAGTATCAGACAAATCATAGCCTCAGGTTATGCCAGGGGAGGTTTACATTGGATATTAGGAAACATTTTTCCACCTGAAGGGTTGTCAAGCCCTGGAACAGGCTGCCCAGGGAAGTGGTGGAGTCATTGTACCTGGAGGTGTTTAAAAGCCACGTAGATGTGACGCTGTGGGACATGGTTTACTGGTGACCTGGAAGTGCTGGGTTAATGGTTGGACTCAATGGTTCTAAGGGTCTTTTCCAACCTAAACGATTCTGTGATCAGTGGTTAACCTAGTGTGTTAGTGGAATAAAACCAGACTGAAGTAGGTTGTTTGAGTGGGGGTCTTGCAGGAGACTGGATGGGGAGAAAAGTTAGGTATGGAAGCTGTCTGTGACGGACATCAGATGGTTGCTCTCTTGGTCTTCAAGAATTGCACAGACTTGTGAAGCAAAAGCACCCAGAGTGGATAATTTGAATCAACAGTAAGTGTTGGTGCCAGAAAAAAGGGAAAATTCAGATGCGTTTTATTTGCCTTCCCTGCTCAGTCAGTCCTGCCTGTGACACTGGAGACATTAAGAACAAGATCTGGGTATATGTGGACTAGCGATGCAGAAATACTTTAACCTACATGTTTTCAGATCACAGCCTATGGCTGACACTTCATTTGAGACACCTCAGTCAGAAGCATGGTTGCTCCAAGCTCTCTTCATCATTGTTGGTAAGAGGGCTGTTTCCAGAGAGAAGGTCAGATCAGCTAAGGTTGTGTTTGGAGGTGTCTCTCCTTTGGTGCCGGCAGGACTGGGCTCTGAGTGCAGTTACTTGGTATAGGTGCCTACAGCCAGGTTTGAACCTGCTCTCTCTGTACCTACAATTAGCAAAGTCCTGGACTTCGAGAAGAACAGGGGGTGTTTTGCTTTCAAAACCCTCTTTTGAAACTCAAAAGCTACATGAAAAACCAGAGCTGGTACAACCTTGTAAAATTAAGGAGGACATTTTTGCCCAATTACATTTTAGAACCTCTGAGCAGAAATCATGCTCCCATTTTAAGATCACCCTCAAGGCCAAGAGGACCTGTGCTTTAAAACCTGTTGATTGAAGGGCATTTAAATTGGAAGAATTGTGGCAGTTAAACTAGCTGGGAGCTTTGGTGCATTAACAGGTAAATCTCAAGAAAACACTAGATTTTCTAGATTTTGTTAGAAAACATCTCTAACAAATGTTACCCAAAGCTCAGGTCCTCCACAGTTCCAGATTTTGTACCTACCAAAAGATCAAGACTGTGTCCAGACCTGAGCTGAGACAGATCAGACAGCTCTGGGGGTAATTACTGTGGACTAAGTGAGAGGACTCATTAATTTCCTGGTGATACAGGAACCTAGAAGGTGTGAGATAGATCTTTATCGGGATGAAGATGTGACAGCTTTTGGAGTCTTTCTGTATAAGCTGGTATTGAGAAAAGGCTCATCATATTTTGGCCTGTAATTCATATGAAACAGATGGATTTTGTGTTTGAAAAAAAAACAACAACCCAAAAGGAAGGCATAATCCTTAAGTGCTGCTTGTGGAAACAAACATAAGGCAGCTGCAACACCCTTTTCTTGAATCCTTATCTTGAAATTTGGATTGGAAAGATACACGCAGCCCAGGACCATGAGAGAGCCCTCCTTATACCCTTGCTTTGGATCACGGCTGTGCTGAAACTTCACATAGTTTCTCCACACTGGGGTTAATTTCAAGATGAGAAAGAATTTTGATGGCTAAAAGAAGCCGAAACACTAACATTGCAATCCTCCGGTCCAGGGGTGATCCAGCTTTGTGAAAAGATGAGAGCAATCTCTTGGTGAAGAAACAGATGATAAGAAAACAGGAGTGATCCAATTCTGTATAAGTTGTCTCCTTTTCTCTGGAGATACAATATCAAGAAAACCAAGCTTCAAAAAACCTCACCCTTTTCAAAACCTTAAATATAAATCCTTTATTGTAATATAAATCTTTATCCTTTCAGTGCATGATTGTGCGAGTCTTCCCTTTTCATTGGGCTGTATTTGCCTCTCAGGCTGATTGATGTCTGTCTCCTATTTGCCTTGTGTTCTTAGCGCTCTCCTTGTAATTCTTCTGTCCATCTTCCATTGTTCTGCTTAGAAAAAGCACATTCTTAACGTGCTTTAAAAAAGACGGGATATAAGCATACAGTGCACCTTTTTCTTATATATACGTTCTCCCATATGCATTTAGACTGCTGTGGAGTGGCAGGTTTTGTTGGTTTTTTGTTGGGTTTTTTTTTTTTTTCCCCAAAGCAGATCCCGAAGTACATACGCTCGGTTTAAAATTCATGTGGTGCTTTTTTCACTTCTTCAGAACGGTGACTTCAAAGGGGTGAGCAGCGCAGCGCAGTCTGTGCCCAACTCGAACGCAGCGCTGTACGTCTGAAGTGGAGGGGATGCTCTGTGATGTGTGAAAAACTTTGCTGGCAAATCACGTATTAAAAAAAAATAAGAAAAAAAATTAAAAAAAAAAAAAAAATTCTATTTAATTTGCTTTTCTTTAGCTGATGGAGCTCTACTCTAAATAGAATTCAGCAGCCGCTGCCTGCGTACACACCGACAGTTCAGCCCCTTCACAAGTGAAAGTTAGAACTCAAATATGTAATTTCCATCATTTCAATTTTTATTTCTTTTTTTCCAAAATACTGATTTTTTTACGTATTTCTTTTGAGCTGATTTCTTCAAATGCTTTCTTCCTTCAGGTAGCCTTTTCGATGCCACAACAGATCATCTGATAGACGCAAACCCAGATTTTTCAGCTTGAATTTCACATCCCGCATCAGTGTTCTTAGCAGATGGAAACATCCTCTCCTTTGAATAATGTCCCTGCGAGATGGGCACGAGAACTTCAGCCTACCAGGAGATGAGGACGTCCATGCCGTTTTCCCTTCCAGTTTGTGTTGTTTCATACGTTTTCCCTGTAACCTCAAATAATGAAACCACCAGATTGCTTCACTGTTCTTCATCTTAATTAAAGATGATTTCCCTCTATTTCCAATGCATTATTTAATTAGCAGGGTGTCCACTCTGAAGATATTCTCTTGCCTTTGTTTTTCCTCCACGATTGTATTTTTCCAGGTGATTGTATGCTTGCCACCAGTGTTCTGTCTTAAGCCATGCAGAGGTGAATACACACAGCCAGGTGTCTCTTCCTGTCCCCGGGGACTGGGGTGGCATCTCTCTCCACCACAAACCCTGGGGGCTCGATGGGCACTTGACTCGGCAAAGCTCTTTGCTTCTGCAGACCCACTTTTCCTTTCCTGGCTGCTGTGGTACCAATGACCAGTCACGTGCAGCTGTGATGAAAAGGTCTTCATGGATTTAGCAGAAAATAAAGCAGGATTCCTCCCAGCAGTGCCCAGTTTCCTAATTACAGCAAGGAGAAGCTATTCCTCAAACTCCTTCCCATACGTGATCCTAGTGGGATTCCCCCTGAGTTTGCCCTACCATGTCAATCTCAAATTGTATTCATTTGCCCATTTCCAGGATGAGGGTCTGCACACTGTGATTTTTCAGCCACAGACCTTGGCAACAACATTCACCTGGTTTAAAAAAACCCAAAAGTCAGCTTTAGACTGGCGCTGCATTGATATCTCGGCAGTTGAGACGAGTGAATCGATCGAGAAATTGCACTACCCTCTTAGACGCTGAAAGGGTCGGTCCTTTCAGGTCAGGGCTAAGGTAAAAATCATACATGGCCCTCCATGCAAACTTTCACTTCTGCACCTTTCATCAGCACTAAATTCACTTTAAAAATGTCAGGAAAAAGTCCAGGTCTTACCTGCAGCATCTACTGATCACCACATAGGTTGAGCGTGTTTCCTGCAATTCAAGGGAGAGCTTGCTAGAGCCTTGACCACTCTGTTCCCTTTCCCTGCCTGTATATTTTAGGTGCATCCTTTGTTTTCTGGAAACTATTAGGCCTTTGAGTGTCTCAACAGAAGTGCTATTACAGAGTGGGATGGTTTTAAAAATATTTAATATCTTCTTTTTTTTTTTTAACAACCCTAAAGCCTGTTTCTCAGACGTTGCTGAATGCCCACAAATAACTCTGAAGCCAACGGGAGCAGTTTCTTCTCTCAGCACCTGAGAAACCAGTCTCCCAGCCCTTCCCCACCCACCTACCATGGACTTTTTAGGAATGACCGTGTTCTCTCTGAAACTGTGGAATAGATTAAATATGCACTGCAGACGTTAACATTTGAGTCCTTCCTTCCTTCCTTTCTTCTTTCCTTCCTGGCTTGGATTTGCCTGCACGAGTCAGTAGGCACTGGTCCATCATGTCCATATCATAACTTTCAGCAACAGAATCAGCATTTTGTAAATTTGGAAGATTGCGTTTGTGTTTACTTACTGTGACTACTGTTCAGACTTTCTTCAGAAATCTTTTATAGGGTTTATTAGAGAGAAGAAGAAAAAAAAAAATCATTCCATATTTAGGTAAAAATGTCTCAATCTTCTGTATATATGTTTTATTAATATGTAAATATTTAGATATTTTTAAATTACTATGTTCTTAATAAAGCGACAAGGGACTAGTTGTGAAATGGTGTATAACATTGTGTCGTGTGACCGATCTCTGGGAAACCCTCTTTGTCAGTTCAGAAAAGAAAACCTACAATAAATAACTTTAATTGCACGTGCGCTCCTGTGTTCTGTGCTGGATTCCCATGTTCCAGGGGGATTACTTATCAAGTAGTGGATTGCAGAGGGAAATGTATAGAAAAACCCTACAAGCTACCTCCACAGTACTGTTTTTCCAGCTGGCTCAGATGGAAACCGTGCTGCCTGCCAATCACGACAACATCTATATCCAATTGCTTAATAACTCTTCAGTATTAAGTGCTGATATGCTTGAAGTCTAAATTTTAATTGAATTAGGTGCCTTTGTAATCCGCACTTAAAAGGTTAAGCTCTGCTTCTATGGAAACAACACATAGGAAGGACCAGCCAATACTCGGAATTTGGAGTAGCGAGAGACATGCTTGGTGATTTATTATCACACCCTCATCAAGTGTTGTTTAGCCTTAGAAAATATTTTCTGCAAAAACATGTTCCTGGTAATGTTCCATCGATTACCAGGAGCCAGGGAAGGGCGAGAGCAGCTCACCACACCTTGGCTGCTTTATAGAAGGAGCGCTAGGGACGAATCGCTGGTAAAAAGTCTCGAGAGAGTTTCCTTTACAGGTTGGTGCCCGCAGGAATCAGCCGAAGCCCTAGAGTCAGCAAAGCCCCGATCTGTTGGGGAGGACTGAAAGAGCAACTCAATCATAGATCACAGAATGGTTTGGGTTGGAAGGGACTTTGGAAGATCATCTAGTTTCAACCCCCCTGCCAGGGCAGGGACTTCTTGCACTAGAGCAGGTTGCTCAAAGCCCTGTACAATCTGCCCTTAAAGACTTCCAGTGATGGGCTATCGATGACTTCTCTGAGCAGCCTGATGTCCAGTGTAAACCTATCCTCAGTTTAAAACCATTGCCCCTTGTCCTGTCACTGCAGGCCCTCTCTCCATCTTTTTTGTAAGAGCCCTTAAGTCTTAAAAGGCCACAAGAAGGTCTCCCCAGAGCCTTCTCTTCTCCAGGCTGAACAACCCCAACTCTCTCAGCCTTTCTTTATGGGAGGGGGGGTTCCAGTCCTCTGATCATTCTTGTGGCCTCCTCTGGACCCACTTTAACAGGTTCATGTCTTTTCTGTGCTGGAGGCCTCAGAGCTGGACACAGCAC